>CAWUFW010025416.1:0-45243 GCA_963921515.1 Calotriton arnoldi
CCAGCGATTTCTGCAGCAGACACGCAATCCTCAGAGGTATTGTAATGGGGTTATCTGTGTCCGTAACATACAAATATATTTCTGGAGTGAGTTAACTGACCCATTGATGGTGATTGGTACTTCATATTTGCAGATAACACAAACATTTCTAAAGCAGCCCCTCACTCTGTTGTTGAGATTGGAGGGCGGCATGCAGGTTAAAAACAGATCTCTATAGCACATTATTTATTATTATTATTTATTTATTATTGAATTAACCTTAGTGTGACTGAAGCATGTGAATGCAGGATATGCACAGATGAATGCAGCAGGTACTCCACACACTGAGCTATCTTATTGAGATTAATTTATTCCCATTGTCCTAAATCACATGATTGGAACTTGTAACCTGGGCGACCACACAGATTTCAAAGGCACATTTTATCTTGCATAATATCAAAACAGCTCGGATACCATGGCCTAGCCAGTGTGTCATTGGCTCAGGTGCAAGGATGGAAATGGATTTTATGAAGTAATCACATACTCATTCTTAAATCCTCCTGAAGTCATCAGGAATAGTCACACCTTGTGAAGTCATCAGATACTCATTCTTAAATCCTCCTGAAATTATCAGGAATAGTCACACCTTGTGAAGTCATCAGATACTCATTTTCAAGTCATCCCTATGTCATCAGCAATAGTCACACCTTGTGAAGTCATCACTCATTTTCAAGTCATTCTCAAGTCATCAAGCTCAAGTTTCTAAACTCTGCTGATGACTTCAACAGCTTGATGATGTCTGATGATGTGAAAATGACTTCTAGAGTAGTTGAATGATCATCCAATGACTCTGGGATGACCTCTAAAGTAATCCTGTTTGACCTGGGCTTGTGGGGCTACTGTAGGAGGCAAACCTATATTACTTAAGGGTCGTCACCAAGGCAGGGCAGCGGTGGTTAAATGCTCTGGGCCGTGCAGTAGACAAAGACTCAAATTATGAAAAAGGGAGTCTTCCGAGGCCTCCAAATAAGCCTAGCGTTCCCAGGTAGATTAGTCAGTTATCACATGGCTTGTGAATTTGCATAACAATTACGGTACAGTGTGCTGAGACCTGTGGAACTGAAGGATAGGATAATTCTTTCAGCATTCTACAGATTTTCAGCACACCAAAGTGTGCGAGAGCCAGATATTTTGCTCAACAAAACACACCACACAATAGTCTGAATGGCAAATCAAGGATCATATGTGTATTCTGGGCAAATAAAACACGCGTGCTGTGAGTTTTGCTTGAAAAGGATCTCCACAACTCTTTATTCTTCACTGGAAGGGCATCCTGGCGGCGTTTTCTTTATTGCACGTGCACCACAACTGAATATTCCACAGGCAGAGCACCTGCCTGCACATGTCTGGGGAACAACGTTGCTTATGGTGCTGGACTGATACATTTACTTTTCAGTCCAACCCAAGAACATTTCAAAAGACATTGCAAGCAGAGTTATCATTTATATTTGGTTCTTCTGCAAAACAAAGCTTCCATCTTCCAGCTACGCAAATTCGCAACTGCAACATGTGAAAAAGCTTATATGCTTTTTTGTAAACCGAGAATTACCGAAAATATAAGTTAGAAGCACTTTGCTGCTATTGTTTCTAGACCTATAGCAGGAACTTGTGGGATGAAGTATTTTATACTGCAGGTGATAGCAAGACAGTCATGTTTAAATACCTAGGTGTTGTTAAGGTCCCTGTGTGATGAGGGAAGCTTTCATTGCTGCTGCTGTTGCTATGCTCTTTTTGGGACTCTGAAAGGTGTACAATGATACTGCCTATATTGTTACTAATGTGTGCCTGAGGGACTCCTCCAATTGAATTTGGGCTTGGGTATGTGTCTGGCATTTGAAGCTGTTATCGGGCTTAGCATGATTGCCATATGGTTGGTTGCCCTTGGATCTATGACTGACGCATCTCTAACATATCATGGCAGCAACCTAATTAGTACATGCTTGTATATTGAAATTGGCATAATTAGTTTAGCATTTGTTTTCATTATGCTAATCACATTTAACTTACTGTTTAAGTTCGCACTTATTTTAGATTTTTATTTTCTTCAGTGTTACTTTCTAAAAGTCATCAGATTAAAAGGATATATGGCATCAATTCCTATAATGCACCAGCCTGATGTTCTGTAATGTAATTTCTTGTGATATCATTGTGGGTGGGTCAAAGGGCATGTGATTTCACTTCGGACTACCCCTTACATTTTGGGGAACTGATGTCCATGGATTATAGATGCTCAATCAGACAAGTATGCATTAGGGTTGTTAATCTGAGCTCTGCAGGGCTGAGGCCCACAAAATAGCTCAGCAATGTGTAAAGACATCAGAAAACGCAGCTTTGCTGTGCAAGTTCTGTACCCTAATTCACTATCTCCAAATTCCTGCAGCGCCTACTCTGTTCCTAACCATGCAGGCTACCTCTTTCCATACTTCAGCAACAGGACTTAAAGTTCCTAAAGGCTTGTTCAGCTGTTCAAACGTCTAATACATGCCTGTTGAGCTCCTCTCTCTCTCTAGGTTCCTCTGTAAGATGACCAGGCTCCATGTTACCGGGACACCACTTTTCCATTCATATACTTTGCTTTTTACATGTCATTGTTATCAGGTGTGTTTGTCTAATTGACTCAATTATAATCAACAAAGACTACGAATCTCAGCATGCCCTGATATGTCAAAGCAAAGTCCATGAATTGAAAAGTAGCGTGCTGGTGAGAGGCCATCAAGTCACTCTAAATCTGTTATTATCCCTGTCTACAGGCACTGTAGCACTACACGTTCATTCTGATACATAGAGAGCTCACTCCTTCTACTCTCCTGGCGCAAGCACATTCAAATTTCTCGATGTTATTTTACAGTTTACAGGGACCTGCAGCAATGTCTCTCTCTTCAAATTCCTGCACCACTCTTTTGGGGGCTTGCAGCACTCTTTCCTTTCAGATTCCTGTGTGATTCCTCCCCCGGGCACATGCAGCAGCATTCACTTCTACCATGTTCTTCCTGTAATCTCACCACCATTTCAGTCTCTTAAACACTTTCTCCCTTCTTTTAGGTCCTTGAAATAATTCGCCCATTTCCGTGGACTCCTGTAGCTCTTCCTCCTTACAGGCTTTTGGATTTCTCCATGGCTTTTATAGTTCCTTCAAAATACACTACCTTCTGGCGCATTCCATACCTCAGTTCAAAGTAAGAGTCGCCTTACTAGCATGATGTTATAAAGGTGGCTTTCAGCCAGTAATATTTCATCACTGATCTCTAATTATACTATGTCTTTTAGGCCCATATGTAAAATATGTAAAATGGAAAAAGTGACACTACAATTCCCAGGATGCTTTGCCCTTTCAGATAAAAATGAGACATGCTTAGTTACCCTAATAGTATACGGTTAGTGCACAGCTTTGCTTATGTCCCGTCCTCCATTCTTTCTCCTTACTAGTTATTGGAAATCTGCATCTTGTCCCTTCAGGACATGGTATACTGCACCTAAGTAACTGTCTAGACAGCAACAGCAACCATAATGGCATCTGAGGTGGTCTACTCATGTAATTTCGGGGGACTTCAGTTAACAGAGTGGAACAAATAGATGACATTCTGCTTCATTGAGGCAATTGAACAAGACAGAATAAAAAATGCTACACTCTTCCTGCCCTATTAATATATTACCTGATTTTAAACTCTTTTCACCTAGAGGTACCAAAATAAAGTTTAAGCCAGTTCTTTGCAGCTAGAAGCTGTGCTTAGTTTTGCCAAGGACATTCTTTAAGTGATAGGGTCAATATGGAAAAAAATGCACTGGTTCCATAATAGTGGCGCTAACAGCTATGACCAAAAACATCACCTATTCATGATTTAAACAGCACTGTCTTTCTATAACTAAGTAATGTCCAGCTTAGCTCTAGTAACAAATTAACAATATGTGGGTGCTTTCATTGCATAATTGTAGTTATATTGAGGGTGGCTTACATTTAAAAAAGCAGCTAAGCAGGGAGAGCCAAAGTAAAGGTCTCCACTGTCACCAGGAATCTCATTTCCAGTGCTTAACTTGAGCCAGTGGTTGCAGGTGGTGGCCACCAGCACTCACTTTTGGGGACTGGGACAGAATGAGAGAGAAAGGCAGAAAAGGTGTAAAGAAGGAGGAAGAGAAAGACTGGAAAAGAGAGTCAAGGGGAGAAAGCAGGTATGAAACACAACCTAAAAAAGTAAATTAAAGGCACAGGGAGCATTTGGTGGTAGCTGACATAAATGTCAACCCCACGTTTTGCAGCGCTGGTAACGCGCTTATGAGAAAATGTTTGAGCCCTGGCACTTATTATTTTACAAATTTAGCACTGGTGCAATGTGGACTGCGGTCTTGGCCATTTGTCTTTCAGGAATCCACCAGATTTGGGTAACCCACATCTGCAGGGAGTAGTGACAGTGTAGGCGTCAAATGTCGGAGACCATGATTTGTGGGTATCCAATTTACCTGCATTTCCTTCTTCATGTGTGTGTGCAGGCTCATTACAGTGCATTAGCAGTGTAAGAGTGATTTGTTTTCATGAGACAGCCATACTGATGTTTTTTCGAGGTCACAACATGACATAGCTCATGAAGTTTGTGAGATGTTAGCTATGGTATTCGTGAGGAGGTGCTGTATTATGACACTGTGGACCTGATTACGATGTCGGTCGGAGCCTTTCCAACCGACATCACAGGTTTAAAGTCCGACAGCTGCATTACAAAGTTGGCGGTCGGAGTTTAAACTGGCCTGGGGATCCGACTGGCTTCCGACGGGCTCAAGGAGCACGTCTGCCAGTCGGAAACGCCTCAAAATCCCCTACGGAAGGCGTTTCCGCCTTCGGGATTATGATGTCATTTTCCCACAGGCTTTCCATGTCAGGCTTTCCGACATGGAAAGCCTGTCAGAAAGTGACTTTGGGGGCCCCTGGCAGGGCCCCCTTCACTGCAGGCCCTCTGGTTGTAGCCGTGGGGGGCACCTATGGGGCCCTCATGTGAATGCCTGCACCATGTGGCAGGCTCCGTGAGGTGCCTGCCACATGGTGCAGGGATTTACACAAGCTCCCATTTCTCTATGGGAGCTTGTGCTGCGGCCTGTTTCTGACCGCAGCACAAGCTCCCATAGAGAAATGGGAGTGTGCAACCGCACCACGTGTGGTCACATCCTAATACTGCGGTCAGGACTGCCGACCGGAGGTTGGTCGGTCTCGAATCCGCAACGGTGTCAACATCATAATCAGGCCCTGTGTATTGCACATTGCATCAATGGAAAAAAGGTAGCCTAAGGCAAGGCGATAATCAAAGCCAATATGGACAAAGAAACCATAAACAAACAAAATACTTTGAACATATAATAAACAAGACCATACAAAAATAAGATGTTCAATCATTTAATTTGTAGAAAATTAATCATAAATATTTTGTATAGACAATTTTCTATACATGTTTAAAATACATTTCTTGACATAAATTGATGATCATCAATAAAATTTATATAGCAATGCTAGTCAGGTAATGCAAACTTTGTTGTTGTATTTATTCTCTATAACACAAGTTTTAAACTAAGGTAATCTGAACGTAGTTAACATAAAAATTTGGTTGAAAGTGTGTGACACTCAAAACCATTGATTTGAACTAACGGTAAATTATATAAACACAATGACATTCAGAACCATTAATATGAACTGGCGGTCAATTATATAAACACTACGCGCGTTTCGGCTTTGCCTTCTTCAGGGATCCGTCTCAGTTAGAATCTGTAATGGTATAATGCAACAACAAAAGAAAAAGAAATTGGTTTCTTGGTCCATAACAAATCATTCAAGATACTTACTACTGTGAGCAGGATAATGCAAAAGAATAAACATGTTGGATAGACAACACCCCAGAGACCGGGAGAGCTGGAATAATGGAAGACTTCATACAAAACCTTTTAAAATAAAGAGAATAAAAGTGACACTCAAAAAGTGTGACAATAGAAGTGCACAAGTTTATGTACAGTGAATGAGTGATTACCACATAAACTCGTGTGATTAAAAAAGGAGAAATAAGTATATCTAATAGATACACTACCTATGGAAATATCGGAAATTTATATTACTGGAGATCTGAACTTCCCTTAGTCGTCAAAAGTGTGTCCTGAATAAAAATACAAGAATTAATTTATGTATATTTGAAAAGCGATTCAGTACTTAACTAATTGAACATAGGCTGGGATAATGGTGTTACCTTATGCAAAACTGATGCTGTATGTAATCCACTTGATATTTACTATCCGTGGAATAGTTAGTGAACAGATGTATAGCAATGGTTTTAAGAGGAAAACCAGCAAACTGGCAATAAAATCTGTAAAGGTAAAGAAATTCTGTAAAGGTAAAAAACCAACAGGGAAGGTCAGGAATTCACAAAGATGGAGAAGATCATACAATACAGTGGAATGAACATATTACTTGTCCTTACCCTAATATAACTCAGCTCACTGTGTCAGCAACAAGCTGATTTAATGAGTCTCTTCTTTGGGTAATGGACATGAGGTTCTTCACAGGGTGGATGCGATGTTCAAATGGAAGAATAAAAATGGGTTTCTGCATATAAAGAAACATGATGTAACGGGTTTCTATCTACTAAATAGGGTGTACATATAATAGCTTTCAATGTAATGCAGGAGGTAGATGACAATGCAATTAATAAAGGTGCACGTAGTACAAACCTACATGACATGCATACCCTGTGTTTACTGAGAAGACTATATGAAACCGATAATCATGAGGGTATCTTAAAAATGCATTCATGCGCTAAATAGAGCCTCATCCACTATTTCTGGGGGGGCAGGCGAGTCAAGATAACAATAAACAAAGGGTTAACATGAAACAATTGTCCCGAGCCGCGTTCTTCGATAAACACGGAATGATGCCTGTGAATAATAACTCTGATGCCTCAGTAACCTAATACTAAACAACACGCCCCAGCAAGAAACTAAATTAGCGAAGACATAGAATTGTTAACGCAACCGAACGGTGACAAGTTGATACAAAGCGAGACCAACAGATGGAGGCGTCTCGCGCGTGTGGCACACAGCGATCATTAAAAATGACCGACAGGGCCAATATGAGCAATGCAGCGAAACGCTGACTTACCTCAATAATCAGCTCCAAACGATGAAACCATTGAGCATGACGGTTCCTATGATGCCGCTGTAAACGAAGGAAGCTGCAACAAGAGGTTTAAATCCTTGCTGACTGGACATGACAGTGGAGCAGAACGTGGTGTAAGCCGGTGCACAGACCGCACTAATGCGGTAACTAACTTCTGTGGCGGCCATGTTGGAGCAGGTTCAGAAAATGAGTACCAGAAAAGAACCGACACGCAATCACAATGCCAGATAAAAACTGTGTCAACATATATATGTATGAATGGAACCGCTCCGCCAGTGCAACAAAACACCATGTACGCAAGGCTTCAGCCCATGTAGACCCTGAAACAAACAGAAACTCTTTTTACATGAAGGAGAGGTACCCAAGAATGATAAAATGAACATGTACGATGGCGAAACTAATGGCAACAAAGGAGCCACCGGATAGGAAATGCAGACACGAGCAAACAGGATGGACAGATGTTAAGAATATAAGAGACCACATCCAAATACACCTCCATATTGACGCAAAGAAAAACACCAGAACAGCTGCTCGTTATCCTATAGGAGCTAAATCCTGACGAGTAGCAGGAGATGGTAAATAACCTACAAAGATGGTTAAATGTAATTGGGATTATGATTGGACAGCTAATTATTGAACTTAATGGCTTGGTGCCAAGGGATCTTCATATTGAGTCCCTGTGTAGCAGTACCAAGCAAAAAGATCCAATATACCTCTCTGCGTTTCCTGGTGGCTTCGCTACTGATCCCTGGTCTAGATTGTATTTTCTCCAGAATAAACCAGCGTATATCTTCAGGTGTATGTTGCTTGTCTAAATAATGCTGAACGATAGGTGCCAAAATTTTCTTAGTTTTGACCGCTGATCTATGCTCCGTTAAGCGTGCATTAAGAGATCTTGCAGTTTCCCCAACGTAACCAAGGTTACAGGGGCACAATAAAAGGTAAACTATGTCCTTCGTTTTACAGTTGTACATCCCATTAGATTTAATAGTTTGTTTGTTGAAAATCAATTCTGACATTTCCATCGTCTGTGGACATGATTTACATGTATTACAGCGAAAATTTCCTCTAACCGGGTTAAGTCCATCTATAGATCTTTGTGTGGATTGGGTAGTTGTTTTTATCCTTGAATGTACCACATGATCTTTTAGATTACTGTTTCTCCGGTATGCAAACAAGGGTTTTGGTAATCGTTCAGATTTTAAGCGATTTACATTAAGGATATGCCAACTAGAACATATCGCTTGTCTGATTCTTTCATTAACCATTGAATGTCTAGTGACAAACACAGTAGATGTGTTTGTTTTAGCAACGCTGGTTGTTAACAGATGTTGTCGATCATAAAATCGAGCTCTTTTCATTGAGTCTCTGATTAAATTTTTGGGATAGCCACGTGCAAGAAACTTTTCTTTCATGTTGACTGCTCTTGTGTCAAAGTCCTTAATGCTTGTACAGATTGCGGCGGAGGCGAAGAAATTGCCCAAAGGTATATTGTTTTTTGTGCAGGTGGATGGAAGCTGGTGTAGTGAAGCAAGGTGTTACGTGCTGTGGGCTTGGTATACAGATCAACACTCAAGCTACCATCCACATTTTTGATCACAATGTCCAAAAATTCAACCTGGGTACTCCTCTTATTGGATGTGAAACGTATATTATGATCACAGAGGTTAAGCCATGCCAAAACTCAATGAGAGTTTCAGAAGTATCTAACCAAATGAAAAAGATATCGTCAATGTATCGTGACCATTTGGTCACGGATTCAAAGAATGGCGTGATCTCATTCTGAATAAATCTTTTTTCAAATTTGGACATTTATATATTTGGTATTGTTGGGGCGCAAGAAGCCCCCATACTGACTCCTTTGATCTGTATGTAGAGATTACCGTTAAATTCAAAGACATTATCCTCCAAGACTATATCCAAGGTCACCATTATGTGTGCATTGGTATAGAAGTTAGTGTTTTCTATCAGATTTATGATTTGTCTAGTATCCTGTACATGAGACGGTATTTTGGATACATAAGGGCGAAGAATGACATCAATGTATTTAGACAGAGGTTCTGTCACCGATCAGGCCCTCAAAGACAACCAGATCTGTGAAAAAGAACACTTGTATCTGAATGCCCAAAACCCGAAAATGGCCAGCATTTATGGTATCCCTAAGATACATAAACATGAAACAGATCCACCTTATAGACTGATAGTCACCACCATTGGTTCGGTGACAGAACCTCTGTCTAAATACATTGATGTCATTCTTCGCCCTTATGTATCCAAAATACTGTCTCATGTACAGGATAGTAGACATATCATAAATCTGATAGAAAACACTAACTTCTATACCAATGCACACATAATGGTGACCTTGGATATAGAGGCACTATACAGCAACATTCCAATAGAGGGAGTCCTTGAGGCTGTCAATTGGTTCATGATGGATTATCATATTCCATGCTCAAAGATATTCATCCTGGAATGTTTACGTATAGTCTTGGAGGATAATGTCTTTGAATTTAACGGTCATCTCTACATACAGATCAAAGGAGTCAGTATGGGGGCTTCTTGCGCCCCAACAATAGCAAATATATATATGGCCAAATTTGAAAAAGATTTATTCAGAATGAGATCGCGCCATTCTTTGAATCCGTGACCAAATGGTCACGATACATTGACGATATCTTTTTCATTTGGTTAGATACTTCTGAAACTCTCATTGAGTTTTTGGCATGTCTTAACCTCTGTGATCATAATATACGTTTCACATCCAATAAGAGTAGTACCCAGGTTGAATTTTTGGACATTGTGATCAAAAATGTGGATGGTAGCTTGAGTGTTGATCTATATACCAAGCCCACAGCACGTAACACCTTGCTTCACTACACCAGCTTCCATCCACCTGCACAAACAAAAATATACCTTTTGGGCAATTTCTTCGCCTCCGCCGCAATTGTACAAGCATTAAGGACTTTGACACAAGAGCAGTCAACATGAAAGAAAAGTTTCTTGCACGTGGCTATCCCAAAAAATTAATCAGAGACTCAATGAAAAGAGCTCGATTTTATGATCGACAACATCTGTTAACAACCAGCGTTGCTAAAACAAACACATCTACTGTATTTGTCACTAGACATTCAATGGTTAATGAAAGAATCAGACAAGCGATATGTTCTAGTTGGCATATCCTTAATGTAAATCGCTTAAAATCTGAACGATTACCAAAACCCTTGTTTGCATACCGGAGAAACAGTAATCTAAAAGATCATGTGGTACATTCAAGGATAAAAACAACTACCCAATCCACACAAAGATCTATAGATGGACTTAACCCGGTTAGAGGAAATTTTCGCTGTAATACATGTAAATCATGTCCACAGACGATGGAAATATCAGAATTGATTTTCAACAAAACAAACTATTAAATCTAATGGGATGTACAACTGTAAAACGAAGGACATAGTTTACCTTTTATTGTGCCCCTGTAACCTTGGTTACGTTGGGGAAACTGCAAGATCTCTTAATGCACGCTTAACGGAGCATAGATCAGCGGTCAAAACTAAGAAAATGTTGGCACCTATCGTTCAGCATTATTTAGACAAGCAACATACACCTGAAGATATACGCTGGTTTATTCTGGAGAAAATACAATCTAGACCAGGGATCAGTACCGAAGCCACCAGGAAACGCAGAGAGGTATATTGGATCTTTTTGCTTGGTACTGCTACACAGGGACTCAATATGGAGATCCCTTGGCACCAAGCCATTAAGTTCAATAATTAGCTGTCCAATCATAATCCCAATTACATTTAACCATTTTTGTAGGTTATTTACCATCTCCTGCTACTCGTCAGGATTTAGCTCCTATAGGATAACGAGCAGCTGTTCTGGTGTTTTTCTTTGCGTCAATATGGAGGTGTATTTGGATGTGGTCTCTTATATTCTTAACATCTGTCCATCCTGTTTGCTCGTGTCTGCATTTCCTATCCGGTGGCTTCCTTTGTTGCCATTAGTTTCACCACGTACATGTTCATTTTATCATTCTTGGGTACCTCTCCCTTCATGTAAAAAGAGTTTCTGTTTGTTTCGTGGCCCACATGGGCTGAAGCCTTTGCGTCATGGTGTTTTGTTGCACTGGCGGAGCGGTTCCATTCATACATATATATGTTGACACAGTTTTCATCTGGCATTGTGATTGCGTGTCGGTTTCTTTTCTTGGTACTCATTTTCTGAACCTGCTCCAACATGGCCGCCACAGAAGTTAGTTACCGCATTAGTGCGGTCTGTGCACTGGCTTACACCACGTTCTGCTCCATTCGTCATGTCCGGTCAGCAAGGATTTAAACCTCTTGTTGCAGCTTCCTTCGTTTACAGCGGCATCATAGGAACCGTTCGTGCCCAATGGTTTCATCGTTTGGAGCTGATTATTGAGGTAAGTCAGCGTTTCGCTGCATTGCTCATATTGGCCCTGTCGGTCATTTTTAATGATCGCTGTGTGCCACACGGGCGAGACGCCTCCATCTGTTGGTCTCGCTTTGTATCAACTTGTCACCGTTCGGTTGCGTTAACAATTCTATGTCTTCGCTAATTTAGTTTCTTGCTGGGGCGTGTTGTTTAGTATTAGGTTACTGAGGCATCAGAGTTATTATTCACAGGCATCATTCCGTGTTTATCGAAGAACGCGGCTCGGGACAATTGTTTCATGTTAACCCGTTGTTTATTGTTATCTTGACTCGCCTGCCCCCCCAAAAATAGTGGATGAGGCTCTATTTAGCGCATGAATGCATTTTTAAGATACCCTCATGATTATCGGTTTCATATAGTCTTCTCAGTAAACACAGGGTATGCATGTCATGTAAGTTTGTAATACGTGCACATTTATTAATTGCATTGTCATCTACCTCCTGCATTACATTGAAAGCTATTATATGTACACCCTATTTAGTAGATAGAAACCCGTTACATCATGTTTCTTTATATGCAGAAACCCATTTTTATTCTTCCATTTGAACATCTCATCCACCCTGTGAAGAACCACATGTCCATTACCCAAAGCAGAGACTCATTAAATCAGCTTGTTGCTGACACAGTGAGTGAGTTATCTTAGGGTAAGGACAAGTAATATGTTCATTCCACTGTATTGTATGATCTTCTCCATCTTTGTGAATTCCTGACCTTCCCTGTTGGTTTTTTACCTTTACAGAGTTTCTTTACCTTTACAGAGTTTATTGCCAGTTTGCTGGTTTTCCTCTTAAAACCATTGCTATACATCTGTTCACTAACTATTCCACGGATAGTAAATATCAAGTGGATTACATACAGCATCAGTTTTGCATAAGGTAACACCATTATCACAGCCTACGTTCAATTAGTTAAGTACTGAATCGCTTTTCAAATATACATAAATTAATTCTTGTATTTTTATTCAGGACACACTTTTGACGACTAAGGGAAGTTCAGATCTCCAGTAATATAAATTTCCGATATTTCCATAGGTAGTGTATCTATTAGATATACTTATTTCTCCTTTTTTAATCACACGAGTTTATGTGGGTAATCACTCATTCACTGTACATAAATTTGTGCACTTCTATTGTCACACTTTTTGGGTGTCACTTTTATTCTCTTTATTTTAAAAGGTATTGTATGAAGTCTTCCATTATTCCAGCTATCCCGGTCTCTGGGGTGTTGTCTATCCAACATGTTTATTCTTTTGCATTATCCTGCTCACAGTAGTAAGTATCTTGAATGATTTGTTATGGACCAAGAAACCAATTTCTTTTCTTTTTGTTGTTGCATTATACCATTACAGATTCTAACTGAGACGGATCCCTGAAGAAGGCAAAGCCGAAACGCGCGTAGTGTTTATATAATTGACCGCCAGTTCATATTAATGGTTCTGAATGTCATTGTGTTTATATAATTTACCGTTAGTTCAAATCAATGGTTTTGAGTGTCACACACTTTCAACCAAATTTTTATGTTAACTACGTTCAGATTACCTTAGTTTAAAACTTGTGTTATAGAGAATAAATACAACAACAAAGTTTGCATTACCTGACTAGCATTGCTATATAAATTTTATTGATGATCATCAATTTATGTCAAGAAATGTATTTTAAACATGTATAGAAAATTGTCTATACAAAATATTTATGATTAATTTTCTACAAATTAAATGATTGAACATCTTATTTTTGTATGGTCTTGTTTATTATATGTTCAAAGTATTTTGTTTGTTTATGGTTTCTTTGTCCATATTAGCTTTGATTATCGCCTTGCCTTAGGCTACCTTTTTTCCATTGTTACTTCTCCCTGCAGTTAGGCATTTTCATCCTTTTTGTAGGGGCCCCGTTCTTTCCCAAATTTTTATTGCACATTGGATTACAGCAGCTTCTGAGATGTCCACACATGTAGGATTTGTGAGTGTTTGCCTGTACATAGTCACTGATCTGGACATAGGGGGAACCTATCAGATGGTGTTAACATACGTTATGCTAGGTTGTGTACAGGGACACACAAGATATGTTTGGACCAGGGATACAACGACCCTAGCCTTGCCCACAGTGTTGTGACTCTGAGGGGGGGTATGAAGTGTCTCACTCCCTTTATTGCTGTTTACTGTGTGACAGAGTTGACAATGAGTGCTTTCAGTCAGGTGAGATGCAGTGTATGTAGACGTTCAGCAGGGATGTTTGAGTTAACCACACTGATACATACACTCAATCTGTGTATTCTATGTTGTGTTGGAAATGTACAGTGCAGTGCAATTAACATGTGATTCTGTTCTTCTTGTTCTCCACAAGAGGACTTTTAGTGGAATGTATGTACAGGGGGATGCTCTTACTGGGGCATGGCTGATGTACATGAGGGGCTGACTTACATACATGTTAGCTGTACATCTGTGATTACCATATTGACCCACACATTTACATATATGCCCCTGTGACATAGCACAACATCATGTTATCTGATTCTACAACTTACTTTGCAGCTACAGATGACAAGGAAAGTAGATTTTGACAATGGTTGTATTTTGAATTATTATTTGGTGGGACTATGACTTACTTGCATGATATTATGATGATGCTTCTGTTCTGACCTGGGAACACTGGAAATGGACTATTATGAGTGTGTTTGCTGTTCCATACGCGGCAGTTGAAGGTGATACTACTGCTGATTTCAAAATGTTTCATACCTTGAGGGTGTGGTCATCTATGTATTGTCCGTTGTTTTTGTCTATGCCGGCGCGCAGCTTGTGGGGTCATTTCCTGCTTCCCTCGTGCTCACTGTGCGTTTGGGCTCGTTTGTCTTCCGATTGTCCGTTGGGTACCTTAAGAGCATCAACTTTAGCGACCTGCCGGCACTAACAACGGACATATCCCGGAACACTGCAAAGCCTGCAACACAACTCACACTACTCACTCCTTTCATTGTCTCTTCAGGCCCCCAAGGCCTTTAAGTGGTTTGAAACTAACTTGGGGGGGTGGTCTCTGAAAGGAACATGCCTTAGGCGATTGTGGCCGTATCGTATGACCCGTAAACTACAAATCTGTGCTTATCCTTGTAGGCGATCCAACTAGTATTTTGCTGCTTCTGTCATTGCATACAGATATGTGATACAAGTAACCTTACAACTAGGACAAACCAGGACTATTGGCTTTGTGATAGGTTGAGAGTTGCATAAGATCAATATGCAAGAACTATGGCTTTGTTTTGTTGTATTTTGGAACAGCTTATGTTCTAACATGATGAGATTGTGAAAGAACTATGAAGAGTCTCTTTGAAGGACATCACAGGCAATGTAGGGTGGTACTGCTGCAGTGTTCAGATGTTATTTGTTGATCCTGAGGGTGATGGCTAGAATGGAGAGCTGATGGGGATCCAGCAGGACCCGGCCCACTCTAAGGCCTGCGGCCGTCTCATGTCCAGCTTCACTACAGATGTGTGCTGGCAAGTTCTCCCAGTGTGATGACTAGGATACATATTGCTCAAACACCCACAAACATGCTGACAAAGGAACGCCCCTGCTTTTTAAAGGTGGACCATCGATTTGCTACGGGATCTATGTGTAGTCCAGTGTTACTCAAATTACAACCCGGGGGCTGCATGTGGCCCTGAGGACCTTCACAAGCGGCCCCTGGGTTCACAGGCGGAACGAAACTTTAGGGTGCCCCCCTGCAAGGTACGTGTAGGGTCCCCCTCCGGACTAAATCGAGAGCTCTCCAGCCAGAGTACTGTGCTGAGGGGGCCCCCTGGAGCTTGGGGGACCCACCGCACGGTGGAGGCTGCGGGGGCCTGTGTTACGCCACTGCCTGGGTTAACAGAAGCACTTGGCTGCTGTTCACTTCAGTGAGAACTAACATTTAGCAAGATGTTATATAAATGGCAAAGTATTTTTAACCCCTTCGCTGCTTGGCCTTTTACCCCCCTGTGCAAAGCCTTTTTTTTGGCTATTTGGGGTAGTTCGCGCTTAGGCCCCTGTAACTTTTTGACCACATAAGGTATCAATGCCAAATTTGCGTCCTTTTCTTCCAACATCATGGGGACTTTAAAGGTACCCAGGGTTTGCTGATTCCCCAGGAGGGGACCCAAAAATTAGCCAAAAGACAGCACATTTATTTTTTGGGGGAAAAATGGGGAAAAAGTGCTGCAGAAGAAAGCATCTGTTTTTTTCCCCTGCAAATGGTATCAACAAAGGGTTTGTGGTGCTGAAATCACCATCTTCCCAGCTTTCAGGGACTGACAGACTTTTGTCAGAAAACCTACATTTTTCCCACAGTTTTGGCATTTTACTGGGACATATCCTATTTTTGCTACTTTTTGTGCTTTCAACATCCTTCCACTTAGTGGTAGAAAGGGGTATGAAAGCAATAATAGATCCTGGAAAGCTATACATTTCCGAAATGTAGACAAAATTCTGAATTCAGCAAGGGGTCATTTGTGTAGATCCTTCAAGGTTTGTTTATTGAAACTAACAGTTGAATATAAGGAAAATTGAAAATGAGTTGAAAAAAGCAGCCATTTGTACCAACGTTTTCACCTGTAACTTCTTCTAAGTATGACAGAATTTCAAAATCAATATACCATTACATCCGCTAGACACTTTTGGCTGTGAAGATATATAGGATTTGTAGGTTCAACAAGAACCCCAGGAACCCAGAGCCAATAACTGAGGAGCGTCTTCCAATAGTTTTTCATTCCGTTCCCGGTATATAGCAACTCATTTAGTAAAATATAGATTTAAAAATTGGTATCAAAGACACCTATGTATTTCTGAAATAGGAATAAAATATAGAGTTTAGAAACAGTAGCTATTTGCACATCTCTGAAATTATGGGTACCCATAGTAGCATGTGAATTATAGGAAATTTTTCAAAGTGACTTCTTTTTTACACATTGTCTTACATTTGGAAGGCAGAAATGCATTGAAAGTCAATAGGTAATAGCAGTTGCTCAACAATTCTGTGTTCCCCTAAGTCTTCCAATAAAAATGGTACCTCAATTGTGTGGGTAGGCCCAGTGCCCGCGACAGGAAATGGCCCAAAACGCAACATGGACACTCCACATTTTTACAGTGAAAACAGACCCTTTTTTTGCAAAGTGCCCAGGTGTGGATTTTGAACCCTAGCTCTGCTGGCACCTAGGGAAACCTAGCAAACCTATAAATTTTGTAAAAGTAGACACCCAGAGGAATCCAGGATGGGGTGACTTGAGTGGCTCTCACCAGGTTCTGTTACCCAGAATCCCTTGCAAACCTCAAACTTTGTAAAATAAACAACACATTTTCCTCATATTTCTGTGATGGAAAGTTCTGGAATCTATGTGGATCCACAAATTTCCACCCACCCCGCATTTCCCAAAGTCTTCCAATACAAATGGTACCTCACTTGTGTGGGTATCCCTAGTGCCCACGACAGGAAACGGCCCAAAACGCAACGTGGATACACCACCTTTTTACAGTGAAAACTGACCCTTTTTTCAAAGTGCCTAGCTGTGGATTTTGAACCCCAGCTCTGCCGGCACCTAGGGAAACCTAGCAAACCTATATATTTTTTGAAAACTAGACACCCAGGGGAATCCTGGATGGGGGCCCTTGCATGGCTCTCACCAGGTTCTGTTACCCAGAATCCCTTGTAAACCTCCAACTTTGTAAAAAAAAACACATTTTCCTCACATTTCTGTGATGGAAAGTTCTGGAATCTGCATGGATCCACAAAATTCCACCCACCCCGCTTTCCCCAAAGTCTTCCAATAACAATAGTACCTCACTTGTGTGGGTAGGCCTAGTGCTAGTGACAGGGAGTAGCCCAAAACACAACATGGACACTCCACATTTTTACAGTGAAAACTGACCCTTTTTTCAAGGTGCCTAGCTGTGGATTTTGAACCCCAGCTCTGCCAGCACTTAGGGAAACCTAGCAAACCTATACATTTTTCAAAACTAGATACCCAGAGGAATCCAGGATGGGGTGACTTGAGTGGCTCTCACCAGGTTCTGTTACCCAGTATTGCTTGCAAACCTCAAACTTTGTAAAAAAAAAAAAACATTTTCGACACATTTCTGTGTTAGAAAGTTCTGGAATCTGCGTGGATCCACAAAATTCCACCCACCCCGCATTCTCCAAAGTCTTCCAATAAAAATGGTACCTCACTTACGTGGAAAGCCCTAGTGCCCATGACAGGTAACGGCACAAAACGCAAAAAATGGCCCAAAACGCAAAGTGGACACACCACGGGCCCGATTCACAGAACCAGTCTGAGACAAAATCCTAAACTTACTACGCATGGTATTCACAGAATGCACTTACGACTGTCCTAAGTTTACCTCCGCACTCGGGCCGGAATTTCCGCACCCGGAGCAGAAGCTCCACACCCGGAGCGGAATTTCCACCATCGGGCCGGAATCTCTGCTTTCGGGCCGGAATACCCACAATCTGGTGTTAATTGACTATATCTGACACATTGTGGGTATTCTGGCCCGGAAGCGGAGATTCCTGCCCGATGGTGGGAATTCCGCTCCGAATGTGGAGCTTCGGCTCCGGGTGCGGAAATTCCGGCCCGAGTGCGGACGTAAACTTAGGACAGTCGTAAGTGCATTCTGTGAATAACATGAGTAGTAAGTTTAGGATTTTGTCTCAGACTGTTTCTGTGAATCATGCCCCATATTTTTACAGTGAAAATTCAAACATTCTCCCCTAGTCAAGAGATCTGGGTTAAATCCACCATTCTTTTGCCCACTACGCCACCCCAATTTGGACCCAGCCATATGCAAATCAGTCTTGACCCTGTGCCTCATGGGAACAGTCCAGACCGAACTGCCAAGCCAGGTCCTCCCTGGACCGGAAACAAGCATCCTGGGACCGGTTTCGGGGTATGTCACAATTCATCAGCCAGGCTAGCTTGAATCAAGTGGAACAGAGAGCAAGGGACCCACGTCTGGACATACCCATCCCACTTAGGCCGAAATGTGTTACTGTAACAAATGATGGACGGAATGCTGAATGATTCAAACATTCCCCCCAGTCAAGAGATCTGGGTTGAATCCATTGTTCTTTTGCCCACTACGCCACCCCAGTTTGGACCCAGCCATATGCAAATCAGTCTTGACCCTGTGCCTCATGGGAACAGTCCAGACCGAACTGCCAAGCCAGGTCCTCCCTGGACCGGAAACAAGCATCCTGGGACCGGTTTCGGTGTATGTCACCCTTCATCAGCCAGGCTAGCTTGAATCCAGTGGCACAGAGAGCAAGGGACCCTCGTCTGGGCATACCCATCCCACTTAGGGCGAAAAGTGTTACTGCAACAAATGATGGACTTAATGCTGAATGATACAAACATTCTCCCCCAGTCAAGAGATCTGGGTTAAATCCATCGTTCTTTTGCCCACTACGCCAGCCCAGTTTGGACCCAGCCATTCGCAAATCAGTCTTGACCCTGTGCATCATGGGAACAGTCCAGACCGAACTGCCAAGCCAGGTCCTCCCTGGACCGGAAACAAGCATCCTGGGACCGGTTTCGGGGTATGTCACCCTTCATCAGCCAGGCTAGCTTGAATCCAGTGGCACACTGAGCAAGGGACCCACGTCTGTGCATGCCCATCCCACTTAGGGCGAAAAGTGTAACTGCAACAAATGATGGACGGAATGCTGATTGATTCAAACATTCTCCCACAGTCAAGAGATCTAAGTTAAATCCATCGTTCTTTTGCCAACTACGCCACCCCAGTTCGGACCCAGCCATATGCAAATCAGTCCAGACGGAACTGCCAGACCAGGTCCTCCCTGGACCGGAAACAAGCATCCTGGGACCGGTTTCGGGGTATGTCACCCTTCATCAGCCAGGCTAGCTAGAATCCGGTGGCCTAGTGAGCAAGGGACCCACGTCTGGGCATACCCACCCCACTTAGGGCAAATAGTGTAACTGCAACAAATGATGGATGGAATGCTGAATGATTCAAACATTCTCCCCCAGTCAAGAGATCTGGGTTAAATCCATCGTTCTTTTGCCCACTACGCCATCCAAGTTTCGACCCAGCCATATGCAAATCAGTCTTGACCCTGTGCCTCATGGGAACAGTCCAGACCGAATTGCCAAGCCAGGTCCTCCCTGGACCGAAAACAAGCATCCTGGGACCGGTTTCAGGGTATGTCACCCTTCATCAGCCAGGCTAGCTTGAATCCAGTGGCACAGTGAGCAAGGGACCCACGTCTGGGCATACCCATCCCACATAGGGCGAAAAGTGTAACTGCAACAAATGATGGACGGAATGCTGAATGATTCAAACATTCTCCCCCAGTCAAGAGATCTGGGTTAAATCCCATCCCACTTAGGGCACAGGGTCAAGACTGATTTGCATATGGCTGGGTTCAAACTGGAATGGCATGGTGAGCAAATAAACGATGGATTTAGGCCCAGATCTCTGTACTGGGGTGAATGTATGACATTGTTCTGCATTCGGTCCATCAATTGTTGTTTTTGCATTTGTCACCCCGAGTGGGACGGGTATGCCCAGACGTGGGTCCTGTGCTCTCCATGCCACTGGAGTCAAGCTATCCTGGCTAATGTGGGGTGAAACCCCAAAACCGGTCCTAGGATGCTTGTTTCCAGTCCAGGGAGGACCTGGCTTGGCAGTTCGGGCTGGACTGTTCCCATTGAGCACAGGGTCAAGACTGATTTGCATATGGCTGGGTTCAAATGGGAATGGCATGGTCAGCAAAAAAACGATGGATTTAGGCCCAGATCTCTGTACTGGGGTGAATGATTGACATTGTTCTGCATTCTGTCCATCAACTGATGTTTTTGCATTTGTCACTCCGAGTGGGACGGGTATGCCCAGACGTGGGTCCCCTGCTCTCCATGCCACTGGAGTCAAGCTATCCTGGCTGATGAGGGGTGAAACCCCGAAACCGGTCCTAGGATGCTTGTTTCCAGTCCAGAGAGGACCCGGCCTGGCAGTTTGGGCTGGACTGTTCCCATGAGGCACAGGGTCAAGACTGATTTGAATATGGCTGGGTCCAAACTGGGGTGGCGAAGTGGGCAAAAGAACAGTGGATTTAACCTAGATCTCTTGACTGGGGGAGAATGTTTGAATCATTCAGCATTCCGTCCATCATTTGTTGCAGTTACACTTTTCGCTCTAAGTGGGATGGGTATGTCCAGACATGGGTCCCTTGTTCACTGTGTCTTTGGATTCAAGCTAGCCTGGCTGATGAAGGGTGACATACCCCGAAACAGGTCCCAGGATGCTGGTTTCCGGTCCAGGGAGGACCTGGCTTGGCAGTTCGGTCTGCACTGTTCCCATGAGGCAGAGGGTCAAGTCTGATTTGCATATGGTTGGGTCCAATATGGTGTGGCGTTGTGGGCAAAAGAACAATGGATTTAACCCAGATCTCTTGACTGGGGGAGAATGTTTGAATCATTCAGCATTCCGTCCATCATTTGTTGCAGTAACACTTTTCGCCCTAAGTGGGATGGGTATGCCCAGATGTGGGTCCCTTGCGCTCTGTGCCACTGGATTCAAGCTAGCCTGGCTGATGAAGGGTGACATACCCCGAAACCGGTCCCAGGATGCTTGTTTCTGGTCCAGGGAGGACCTGGCTTGACAGTTCGGTCTGGACTGTTCCCATGAGGCACAGGGTCAAGACTGATTTGCATAAGGCTGGGTCCAAACTGAGGTGGCGTAGTGGGCAAAAGAACGATGGATTTAACCCAGATATCTTGACTGGGGGAGAATGTTTGAAACATTCAGCATTCCGTCCATCATTTGTTGCAGTAACACTTTTCGCCCTAAGTGGGATGGGTATGCCCAGATGTGGGTCCCTTGCACTCTGGGTGGCATAGTGGGCAATAGAACAATGGATTTAACCCAGATCTCTTGACTGGGGGAGAATGTTTGAATCATTCAGCATTTCGTCCATCATTTCTTTGCAGTAACACTTTTCGCCCTAAGTGGGATTGGTATGCCCAGACGCAGGTCCCTTGCTTTCTGTGCCACTGGATTCAAGCTAGCCTGGCTGATGAAGGGTGACATACCCCGAAACCGGTACCAGCATGCTTGTTTCCGGTCCAGGGAGGACCTGGCTTGGCAGTTCAGTCTGGACTGTTCCCATGAGGCACAGGGTCAAGACTGATTTGCATATGGCTGGGTCCAAACTGGGGTGGCGTAGTGGGCAAAAGAACGATGGATTTAACCCAGATCTCTTGACTGGGGGAGAATGTTTGAATCATTCAGCATTCCGTCCATCATTTGTTGCAGTAACACATTTCACCCTAAGTGGGATGGGTATGCCCAGACGTGGGTCCCTTGCTCTCTGTGCCACTGGATTCAAGCTAGCCTGGCTTATGAAGGGTGACATACCCCGAAACCGGTCCCAGGATGCTTGTTTCCGGTCCAGGGAGGACCTGGCTTGGCAGTTCGGTCTGGACTGTTCCCATGAGGCACAGGGTCAAGACTGATTTGCATATGGCTGGGTCCAAACTGGGGTGGCGTAGTGGGCAAAAGAACAATGGATTTAACTCAGATTTCTTGACTGGGGGAAAATATTTCAATCATTCAGCATTCCGTCCATCATTTGTTGCAGTAACACTTTTCGCCCTAAGTGGGATGGGTATGCCCAGACGTGGGTCCCTTGCTCTCTGTGCCACTGGATTCAAGCTAGCCTGGCTGATGAAGGGTGACATACCCCAGAACCGGTCCCAGGATGCTTGTTTCCGGTCTAGGGAGGACCTGGCTTGGCAGTTCGGTCTGGACTGTTCCCATGAGGCACAGGGTCAAGACTGATTTCCATATGGCTGGGTTAAACTGGGGTGGCGTAGTGGGCAAAAGAACGATGGATTTAACCCAGATCTCTTGACTGGGGGAGAATGTTTGAATCATTCAGCATTCCGTCCATCATTTGTTGCAGTAACACTTTACTGGGGCCAGCAGCAGAGCCATCTGTAGAGAAGCGATCCTGGGAGGCACCTCCAGCTTCCGCCTCGGCAGACCCCGTCGTCTTTTTGCCCCTGGATGCTGATCATGTAAGACATAATAAAGAGACAAAATTTATTGGTGTGAAACAAATAATAAATATTTAAAAAATCACTCCAAAAAGATTTTTTGACAGGAAATGGCAATTGCAATAAAATTGACCTATCTAATCAGATCGACTAGTAGTAGTAGACTAGTATCACGTTCGCGGACCGTCCTGTCTCTTTATTATTCCACTGTTCCATTCCGATTCCAGAATCCTAAACCTAAGTACCATCTAGCCCACCTATTGCAAAGATTTTGGAATGAATTGCCAAAAATTATATTTGCTTCTTCTACGTTCCGATCTCATTCGCAATCATCAATGAATCAACCCCCTTTGATGGGCCAATACACTAAGTCTGCATTTATTTTAGTCCTCAAAGCTGCATAGATGGACGCATGCATATTGCATACACCAAATTGTTGGTTGGTTGCTGATGCTGAGTTGCTATATTATTCACTCACTAACAAACTACAAAAGGTTCTACTAAGGAGTCAGCAGCTCATGACGGAGGACGTGTCACGCGGACCGCTAAAAATTACCAACTAATACTAAGTAACTAACTATAACTACCTACCACTATCTAAGTGACAGGTCAAAGGAAAGGAGTTGCTCTAGTCTGCACTACCTAACTTAAGATCTCTAACCTCTCTTACATAATCAGCCCAAGCAAGCTCAAACTTGCAAACAAGTAAGATTAGTAGCGCCTTTTCACCTGTCTAGAAGAATAACAATAACAATCACATAACATGAGATTTTTAAACGTAACTTACCAGCATGTAAGCAGCAGCAGCACTCTTGCTATTTGGGAAAAAATATTATTCGCGATAACACAGAATAGAACACACAATAGTAATAAATTAGCTACTCACCAAGCCCCATAGCCTCAACACCTAGCTGGTCCTGCTCCCGTTCCAGGATGTCAGACATCGGTGAGTCAGTTGGTTGTGGGTGCGCCTGACCTCCGAGCGGCGAAACACAGCCTGGCGCACCCTCACCCACTGGCGGTGACGCTCCTGGATCCCATAACCTGAACCAGGCCTGCTGCCTGCTGCCATGGTTAAGAGGAGGTGGCGCTGCACAAAAAAAACTAGGGCAGCAACCTCCACTTCGGAGAATTTGGCCCGGGGCTGCACCCCTTCCGGGCGAATAAGGCGGCTCCTGGCCGCACGCTGCGTCGTCTTCTTAGTACTCTTAGCCATGGTTCTGAGGGGCGGGGTGCGGAAAAGAAAATGTAGAAGTAAAAAATAAAGTCAGCAGAAGAAGTAGGGACGTAAAAAAAAATAAAACACAAGTAATAGAAAAACAGTACAATAACGCAGTAAAAGTTGGAAAAAATGCAAAATATACACTTAGGAAGAGAGAGGGATAGATAATAAATAAAAAAGATCAAAAAAAAGTTTTATAAACAAAGGATTGAAAAGATATTGGGAGGATTCAAAACAGGCCCCAGAACCATAACAAAGAGTAGAAAAACAAGATGGCCGCACCCATTGGCGACCGCGTGGTGAAGTTTGCGTGATATTTCTCCCGAACACGCAATCCGCATTGCCGAACATCAGAAATGTCTCGCGAGCATGCGGAACAAGCAACTCCGCATGCTCGCGGAACTCCGCGTAGAGTTTTTTTACCGCTTCGCGGAGTTCCGCGTAGCGGGGCTACGTGAACTCTGCCCGGGCTTACCCTTGACCAGCACTATTTAAGTGCTAGCACAGCGCTGCTGACACGGATTCCGCAACACTTCTGTCACTGCCATCTCTGCTGGGAGAAGCCACGGGCTCACCCGCCACAGGGTACTGCTTGTCCCAAATTCCTCTCTGGCATGCCTCTTGAGCAGCGCTATTAAAGCACCAGCACATCCCCGCTGACATGGGGGCTGCAATGCTACTGTCACTGCCATCTCTGCTGGGGTAGCCGCAGGCTCACTTGCTCCTGGGGACTGCATGTCCTGGGCTCCTCATTGCCACGCCTCTTGACCAGTGCTATTTAAGCGCCAGCACAGCCCTGCTGAGCGGGTTGTTCCCGGGCCAAGGGCAGGTCTGCCTTGCACCTGTCAGCAACAGAAGACGACAGGGCAGGGCCACCCCCTTGGTCCTGTGGTCCGTGATCTTGCAATGTTCGTGGTAAGGCTGTACTATTCTCTTCTGACATTTTTGTCATTTTGACTTGATATACCATTGTAAACGGCTACGGGAGGGCCATATACTCGAGGCTGTCTTGTTAGCCAATTAGCCTGTGCTCTTTCTTTGGCCCTGTTTGCCACTTCTTCTTCAAACATTGGGACCTGGCTTCTCATTAAGTTTGTCCATAGATGCCTTTTGCCCACGTAGGACCACAAGGAACCTTTTGAGTCTGATACATTGAAATCTGTAGCCAGTCCTTTTGGACACAGAGGGCCTCTAATTTGCTGGCTTTCTCAAGCCACAATTGAACATTGAATTAACTGGGTGCTTTTTATTGGCTGTTCTATGCATGTACATTTATTTTTCTAAGAAGAGACCCTGGTTAGTCCTGTCCTCTCGCTCCATGCTAAAAGATTTATATTTGTACTCTATTGGTTGCGGTTGCATGTGCAAACTAGAGTGTTTCATTGTGTCCCAGGGGTTGACCGTTTTTTAGTGTTCCTGGTGTTTTATCCTTTGCTAGTCTGTGCCTACTCACATCTTACATTCTCTGACCTTGGGGCCTCTACAAGCATTTCCGGAATAGGCAAACACAAAGCAGCAGATTCCTTAGCAGGGAAAAATAACAAAAGCTGCAACCTTACGCCATCACCAGTGCCGCCAATCCCCCAACTTTTGCCTCCCACCCTTGCTAATATGGACTCATTTTTTGAGGAAGTGGAGTCCATTCTGGCAGACGAACAGCGTGGAATCCGCCCCATAGTGCACAAGAAAGTTGCCCCTATTTTTTTTCAAAGAGTAAGAGTCACAAACTCTTGGTATCTAGCTCTACCCGTCCCACTGATGAGGCCCAAGTTAGCACGCCTATCATTCCTCCTCTATTGAACACTTTATCTGTTTCAACTACCCATGACAGAGGCCCTTTGGGTACCCCACTTGATGGTGCTAATAGATTTGCTGCTTTTGCTGTACCCTTGCCCCTGTGAGGACAGGAGGCAGCCTTAGGGGATGGGAGCCCTGGTCCTGCCTCTAGTAATTCCCTCCTAATAGTTAACGATGAGGTGCCCGGGAGTCCCTCTCTTAATGACCCCACTACATTGCCTACAAACAAGGTACCCCCGGAGTGTAGCACCATAGAAGTAGCAGGTTGTTTAGGCCTCCTGAGGCATCTCCAGGATGAAATTCTCTCTTTAAATACTCAAGTGACCTCTCTGTCAGCTGAAATAGGGCTTTTAAAATCTTTAACACACTCATCCTTGTGCACGCCTGCTGCTCATGACACCCCCCCACTTATGCGGCTCTGATCTCTGAGTGCAAGAGCCGTAAATATAGTAATGTGGGGTCAATCTTAACAGAACAAAGGGATGAAAAACTTAAAAAACGTACCCCCCGACGTGGCCTTGACTGGACCTCTCTCTCCTCTACCTCACCTTGTTTCTGTCCCTTGGACTCTTAATAAACCAATTATCATGCCGATGAATAAAAGTCACCCCCATCAGCATTGTTCTCTGAATCATTACACAGATAACATGTATCCAACTCAACATAATCCTTTGGAAACTGTATATATGGTGAAGGTCCCAAGGCTGTCCCCAGGTACATATGAGGACTCATTGATCAATAAACATCTCCACTATATAAGGTCAGTGCGACACTGCCATTCCTTTATATGTTCCAAAATGTTATATGCAAAATGCTTTTATCACCCTCCAAACCCAGGGCCCCTTGATTTCATCAAGCTCACACTTAAATCCAAACCTTTGGTGGATGGACTGGTTGTTATAGAGCTGCATGAAGCCCCTCCCCTTGGAACCAATATCCAGTTTAAACTAAATAATCCACTGGGCGAAGTGGACTCACAGAATTATAATTGACTGACATTTTGAACACTTCAATGGTGGTCTGACTGGGATGTAGCTCTTTCTTAGCTCCAATTGGTACAAGGAGCTATATGGCCCACAATGACCGAGCAGCATCAGGTCCCAATATGGGGCGGGGAGAGGTAAGAAGCCCAGACAGAAAATTGAATTGCTTTCTAGGACCCCTCTGCAGACAGCCCTCCCAAAAACCTGACAATATTTAATTTGCTATCCTGGAACGTTGTTGGGCTCAGACCAAAGCTGAATGATCCTGAGTGGGGATCATTCATCGATCAATTCGATATCTGTTTACTACAGGAAACCTGGAGTATGGACACCATTCACAGACCTGGGTATGTAAATGTTTTCAAACTGGCATGTAAAAATGGGAAGGGACCTCCATAAGGTGGACAACTAATCTGGGTTCGGATATCACTGAATGCAGATCTCTACCTTCTTGATATCCACCCTACGAGATGGGGCGGATACTTGCCCATACTTAATTTACAATGTGTACAACTGTGGGAGTACGGGGAGTGGTGAATCCCAGACTCTTCACCAGCTTATCTATCATAGAAACGGCTATGCGGAGCATCACAGCCTTATTATCGCAGGAAATTTCAATACTGCATACTAACCCCTTGACAATAGTAGTTCTGCACTTTTTGAATCTGAGGATGAGGTATGGGGCATCCCCTTTATGGAAGTTGCCCCTGTAAAACATTTTACAGATATAGGTTATCAGCTATTATCTTTTTCATTAACGTTTGAGCTGAGGGCATGTAACGGTCGTACTCCATCTGACCATAATGCCACCCATACCTTCAGCAGTATTGGTGCCACTAGCAGGATAGACTACATTCTGATTGCCCTCCCCTTATGCCATGCTCAATTGGACATGACGGTTCTCACCAGAATAGACAGTGACCCCACTGCTTTGCATTTTTCGCACACTAATCTTTTTACAGTTCCCGAGCAGAATTCTCTTTTCCTTGTGGCAGATCTGGTACCTTCAAACAACGGGTAAAGTGGGCCAAAGTTGCTCCTCTTGCAGAACTTAGAGATAAAATTAATAGGGCTTTGCACCAAGCCATCGTGGAGCTTGACCATTCTCTCTCCACAGACAGTAGCCCACAGGCCATGTTAGGGACACACAATTTGTTTTTTAGTACACTAAGGGAGTGGTTCACATCCTATTATACCAAGTAGAGTAGGCCCTCAAAGCCATGTCTCACATGGTATAACAAAGACTGCAGCAAGGCTAAATCGGAATTATGGGAGGCCCTTGTAAATAGGAACATCTCGGCTATCAGAGCCTGTAGGAAAAATACAAAATGATCCAACTAAAGGCCAAGGATGAATGGAATGCCCTGTTCTGGGAAAGTTTATCTGATGCAGCATCTACTAAAGACTCTGGACAATTCTGGTAGCTAATAAAGGCCATAGCCCAGAAATCCGTCTGGTGGACTCAATCCACCCAGACACTTGGTATACCTATTTTTTAGACCTGTATGGCTGCACTGAAGAAACAAGGGTCAATTATATAACTTCCCTGAATTTTTATTCATGCCCCTCTAACCCCCTTACAATAGGGTTGAATGAGACTGTGAGGGCAATTAAATCTATAGTCCCTGGAAAAGCTGCTGGGCCACACAGGGTCCAGGGAGACCTCTATCTGTCCGACACTCAGAACTGGGCAAAATATATAGACAAATTAACATAAGTAATGTTTATGCACTTAATTATGATGACCCACATTTCTGGTCAGACCTAAATAAAGCTATTTCCGATCTCTCTCAACACTTGGGCATTATACTGGGAGGGATTTCAACTTACCTATGGGTGGAATTTAACCGTCTATCCATGTGAAATATAGACAAAATAGATTGCATGCTCAGCTCCTTAATATATGTGGGTCACACAATTTGGTACATGTATGGAGGATTCACAATCCCAAAGGTATTGGACTAATCGCAGTCAGGGTTCCAACCTATGCACAGCAAGCAAACAAGCAAACAACTCTTATAGCAGTCACTGATCATATAAGATGTTCTCTTGTGCTGTTGGACTTTTCTACAGCATTTGATACTGTGTCCCATTCTAGGTTGCTCCAGACAGGACCCAGACTATCAACCTGGGCCCCTAAAAATTGCACACCATTGAGCTAGACAAGGAGGTGCCCCAGGGCTCATGTCTTATACCCACACTATTTAACATCTATGTGGCCCCCCTTGCCAAAACTGTCAGAGCTTTTGGATTCAAACCTCTTTCGTATGCTGATGATACGCAGCTCATAATCCCATTTGATAAAGAACTGAATAACATGAATTCACGTTTTGCACCCGTGATTCAAGCCATTGTGGTCTGGATGGCAGAAAACTGTCTCCAGTTGAATGCCAGCAAAAATGAGATTATGCTGTTACAAAAAGTCCTGAGCACTTAAAAAAGTCCTACAGATTTCAGCAGTATTCTTGCTTCTTTATTTTTCATCCAGAAATTCTTCTGTTGTAAGCACGGAGAAAAAGCACTCCAACATAACAGCACGGAAACAGCCAACAGCACGGAAACAGCCAACATGTGTTTTGTTGTACGGCACATATGCCTATGACTTCATCAGGGCTGTAACAGACTCCAAAATCCTAAATTCGACCTACCCATATAAGGGTGCAATACTCCATTCCCCGACCGAAGGTATTTAGGAATATAGAAAGGGTGTAATAGATTACCAATAGTCTCGAAAGAAAACGTAGTTATCTCCGTAGTCACCGAGCATTGCACAGTTTTGCAGAAGGATCTAGACACAGTAACCCAATAATACATGAAAAACACATCAAAATACATTCCTGGTGAAAGCGGAAATAGTGAATGTGAAAAGGCGACACCAGAAGTTAAAAAGGAGAAATTTCATTAAAGTATACTTGTCAGTGCGCAAAAGATATGATACTACTTAATATGTTTCCTTCAAAGTAGTATTGACCTCTCTGTTCCAGGTCAGAGCCGTGAAAATGGTGTATCTAATCTTTTCTCCTTCTGATATGCAAAACACAGGAATCTTCAGTAAGACAAAACACCTTGGGGCATATTCACAAGGAGCTATCGCCGAATTAACGGCACTTTATCGCAGCCAAAGTCGTGATAAATTTACCTCCCCATTCACAAGCCGGTGTTAACAGCCCACAGCACCAGTTTACCCGCAATAGCAGCCGCAAAAAACATCGCCACAGAGGACCCCCGCAAATATTGCTAATGAGATGCAGAGTAGGCGTTCCCGTGACAAAAGCCGAGACAACAGCACACCTCAACATTCACAACGACCAGCCACATCCGCGATAAAAACACAAAACAGGCGATAAGGCGCGTTAGCACCAGGAAATCTACACCTGCTCTGACTTTGTGCAAAGTCGGACGGCAGCCAGCACCACAAAAGGGAGCACAGCCCAGGGCCACACGCGAAGGGCAACAGATGCCATGTGTAGGAGAGTAGGATCTGCTTCACATGGGTTCCCCACTTTTTGCTGATGCTTCACTGTTTTTCGACATTAGTCTGCTGGGGCCCTGCTAATCAGAACCCCAGCCTAGCTGCTTCCTCTCTAAAATGGTTTCCATGTGCCTTAGGCACATCACTGATTGGGATCTGGAGTGCCCTTATAAGTCCCTAGTATATGGTATACTATGTACCAAGGGCATAGGTACCTCAGAGGCCTGCCAGGGGCTGCAGCATGTATTATGCCACCCCTGGAAGGCCATCCAAACTGACACCACAGGTCTGCTACTGCAGCCTGGGTAAGGTGGTGCATGCACTCCTTACTGTGATATAGGTTACCTATATCACTAAATACATACACACATATAAACCTATAAGTCACTCCTAAGGCAGGCCTTATCAATCCTAAAGGCAGAGTGCATGGTTCCTATGTGAGAGGGTGCCCCTGCATGAGCAGGGCCCCTCTGCAGCGTTCGGAGACCCTCTCTGATGCTGTTTGTAGTGCAGCCTGACCATATACTCTTAAGCGCATTATATCCTCGCGGTAAAATGCTAACTTTGGAATGGCTGCACCTAAACATGTCGTGTTTGGTGTCAAACATCTTGGAATACTACCCCCGCCAATCCTGGCGGCGGGGGTAGCATTCCACCCTTCTAGAGGGAAAGACATGTTAACTCTGACTAGTCCGGTAACTTCTTTCCAGAGCCCTGGCATCACAAAATGGATGCTGCTGCCACAGACACGAGTCTGGCCTCCTGCTGCTGGACGAAACTCCGGCAGGGGAGGCCTGGACAATAGGTTTCCTGTCCCAGGGAGGTGTGACCACCTCCCCAGACAGGATAATGTGTATTGGGGCTGGGCGGGAGCACTTTCGGGTGCTTTGAAGTCCTGCACTGGGGGCACATTTGGTGTCCCTGTGCATACCCCAGTTCAAACCGGATCAGGGGCTTGCAGCCCCTGCTTTGGCGCGAACTGGACAAAGGGAAAGGGGTGTAGCCACCCCTCTGCCCTGACCCACCCATAGGTGGGGCCACAGAGTAGTCCAACCCCTATCTTTAGTATAAAGGTAGGAACCCAGTCCTTAGGACTTTAGATTATCTCTGGATGAAACTCTGTAACTGAATCCTGGACCTTCGACGCTCTACTCACGATTAGAGGACAGAAGAATCTCCCTTGGGGTCAAGGAGTGACTCCCCTGCTTGGCAGGCACCAAAGAAGCATCTGTCCGGTTCGCATTTCTGAAGCTCCTGTCGGATGCCGAAGTCATCGCATCACCAGAGGTGGATTCTCAGACTTCCCCGAGGCTACCCTGAGTCCCCAGCAAAGCTGAGGCCCGTGGCTATCGTGGGTGACTTGAGACCGTGACCCCTGGACACCAAGCACATTTGCAAGTGCATCCTCTTCTGGGTCTCCCAAGAAGTCGTGCTTTGGGCTCCTAGTAGCCCTAGCCTCCAGCACCACCTGCACCGAAGATCACTGGCCCCCACTCCACGAGTGTCCTGTAATCCAGATCCACGTGTGGCATCACAAGGCTCCTTCGTGGTCGCTAGCCCATTGGCTAGTAGCCCTTAACAAAGGCCAATCCTTTTCTAACTTAGCATCCTAGTTGCTCCAGGTCTGCCCTCACTTACCCTCGCTGGGTGAGTTCCACAGACCTTGCTGGTCTGCACCATCGACGATCTACATCTTCACCAAGACTTGCCGTTGCCAAGGCTTGTTGGGTCCAATCCGGTCGCCGACACCTCAGCACTCGACAAACATTGTGTACCAGCCCGAATCCTGCTCCTGGTCGCCGATAACTCCTCCTGGACCTCGTGGCTGAAGAGTCAAGACGACTGTCAACGCACCTGAAGCACTCGACATCGGTGGGCATCTGTCCATCGCCTTCCTGGTCACTGGCTAGTGACCCAGACTCTGTCCCCTCTGCTTTCAGGTTCTTCAGAACTCCGATCCACTCTGGATCCACCGGACACTTTTCTCTTGGCCGCCAGCAGCACTTTGCAGCAGATCGCCATTCGAATCGACGACGAAACCCGACCCCGAAAGGCACCTATGCACCCGGCTTCCCTGGGTGAGGTAACACGAGTACTCCGGTGCTCCCGTGGGTAGAGACTCTTCAAAGTCCTAGATCTCAAAGGGTTTTGTCCTAGTCCTCTTTTAAGTGTCCCTTTTCTCTAATTTCCCGATCCCGACTTTCTCCATAGAAGTCAACGGCGTATCGCGGTTGTGTATTTACACTGCACGCGTCTCCCGTGGGTCCCCTGTGTCACTACCTTGGGTGGTTCCTTGTGGTCCAAGCACTTCTAGAGGCTCTAGGCCTAGTGTCTAGTTCAGTCGTGGTTCGCATACCACTTTATTGGTATATGGTTTGGTACGCCCCTAGGGCCCAAACGTGTATTTGTGCTATTACTGTGTTTAAATATCTTCTAACTTATGTATTTCGAACTCTAGCCTCATAAAGAGACTAGAGGGGTGTGTTTAGCAATAAATACATATATTTTGAATATATACCTGGTGTGGTGCTCTTTCATTTGGTCACTCAAGAGATTATAGACTGGTAAAACAAGCTGCTTTACATTCCTTCAAGACTTAGCCTGAAGGCTGCTCTCCATAGCTACCACTAGGATAGCTTTCAATAAGGTTGTCTTTAACCTATCTCCAATAAGGGGTTGTTTGGACTGGTGCAAGGTGCCCACTATAATTAGTGGACAGCATATGCCAGGCCAACTTCTCACATTGGTGTGCAGCGTGTGGGATTCCAGCTTGCTATTGTTTTACCAGATAATCTCAATTGAATTGATCAACTGAAAACCACTAAAGGTACCTAAGGTACATATAATTTAAGCTTAGAATACAGTAAGTTCTACTGAACTTAGAGTTGTGTGTTAAGGGATAGCACAACCCTTTCTACAACTCAAGAGAGTTTAGTAGGCCACACTAGAGTAGGTAGTGCATACACCACACCACACTAGTAATGTCTTTAAGGGCAGGATCTAAAGAATCCTTGCAGGAAGCCATTGAGCTTCCACCCTCCAAGTATGATACACTCCCATTCTTGGAATTGAGAGCTTTATGTAACTTGAGAAAATTAAGGACAGGCTAAAGCCCCACCACCCAACACCTCAAGGAGTTGTTGGTGGCTTATGACCTTAGTAAGCCCTTGGGGACTGAAGGGGTAGGAGCTGAGGGTGGGGCAGAGGAAGAGGAGGAGGCCAGGGGTACCAATACCCCCAGCCCCCCTCTGAGACTGGCCAGGAGGGTGACAATGACCCTGACCTGGATAACCCAATCCCTCCTGTGGAAGATGATGAGGATGATCAGAATGATGCCCTCTTTGTCCCCCCAGGAAGGATTAAGAGTGTGCCCAGGAAGTCTAGATCTCCTTCTCAGGAGTCTAACCACTCTGGCACCTCCATAGGGAGCTCTATCTCCTCTCACAGGAGGGAATCCTCTCATGAGAGAAGAGACAGACTGGTCCAGTATGAGGAAACTCAGCTGGAAATCAGAAAAAAGCAATTGGCTTTAGATAGGGAATCCCTAGATCTCCTTAGAGAGAGAAGAAAGTTGGGACTAGAGTCCCATGGTGGCAGCCATGTCCCTAGAGACAGGGAAAGGTCCTATGACCATAGGAACCTGAGCAAGATTGTCCCTCCCTACCAGAGTGGGGATGATATCCACAAATGGATAACTGCATTAGAGAGGGCCTGTAAGGTACAGAAGGTCCCTCAGGAGCAGTGGGCAGCAATCTTGTGGCTCTCCTTTGCTGACAAAGGTAGAGATAAGCTCCTCACTGTTAGAGAGGAGGATGCTGATAATTACAAGGTCTTGAAGAGTGCTCTTATTGATGGGTTTGGCCTAACCACTGAACAGTACAGGTTGAAGTTCAGAGACACCCAAAAAGCACAGACTCAAGACTGGGTAGACTATGTGGATTGTTCTGCCAAGGCTCTGGAAGGCTGGTTGATGGGCAGTAAGGTGTGTGACTTCTCAGGATTGTACAATCTGATAATGAGGGAGCAGATTCTTAATAACTGTCAAAATCAGCTGTTGCATCAATACCTGGTAGACTCTGATCTGACCTCTCCCCAAGAATTGGGAAAGAAGGCAGACAAATGGGTCAGAACCAGGGTGAAGCAGAAGGTACAGAACCAAGGTGGGGAAACCAAGAAGCAAGATGCTAAGAACTCTGACAAGGGTGGGGAGAAGGGTAAAGATCAAAAGTCTTCATCAGGCCCCCAAAAATCTTCTTCTGGTGGGGATTCACAGTCTACCAAAGGGAAAGGCCAAAGAAAACCATGGTGCAAGGTCTGTAAGCAAAAGACCCACTGGACCAGTGATTGCACCAAGTCCAAAGACTCCAGTCCAGCACCCACCAATGCCCCTAAGGCACCTGTTCCCCCTAGTACAGTTGGTGGAAGTGCTCCAGCCAAGGGTTTAGTAGGGTTCACCCTGGGAACTGAGTTGGGCTCTGACCTAGTCAGAGAACTGACTCAGGCTGTGTTAGTCTGTGATGGAGGCATGGATGTGACCTCCACTGTGAGTCCCAGTAATCTGGGCAAGTACAGACAACAGCCTTTAATCAATGGACGTGAGGCTTTGGCATTTAGGGACACAGGGGCAAGTGTCACAATGGTGACACAAGACCTTGTGCTTCCTGGGCAAGTTATGCTTGGTGAGATGTACCAAGTGACCAATGCTAGCAATGTCAGAACAGACCATACTCTGGCAGTTGTTAACTTCTCCTGGGGAGGGGTAACTGGCCTTAAGAAGGTTGTGGTAAGTGCAAACCTACCAGTCGAATGCTTGCTTGGCAATGACTTAGAGACTTCTGCTTGGGCAGAAGTGGAGCTCAGGACCCATGCAGAAATGCTGGGGATCCCTGCAGATGTGTTTGCTGTGACCAGGTCACAAGCCAAAATGTCTAGCACTGAACAGGCCTTGGATTCTGGAAGAATGGACCAAGTGCCTTCCAAGAGGAGGAGTAGTAGGGTTAAGGCAGTGCCTTCCCCTTGGCTCAGGAGGAAGATCAGTCCCTTGAGGGGGATGATCTCAGCCCTGAAGAAGGAACTGTCCCAGAGGAACTTGAACCTGACCAGGTTGAGTTCTTGGGGACAGGGGGACCTTCTAGGGCAGATCTGAGCCAGGAGCAGCAGAGCTGCCCCTACCTTGAACCCCTCAGACAGCAAGCTGCTGCTGAGGCTGCTGGGAAAGCTAGTGGTCCCCATACAGTGTATTGGGATGATGGACTCCTGTACTCAGAGAGTAGAGACCCCAAGCCTGGTGCTACCAGGAGGTTGGTTATACCTCTGAAGTTCAGGGGCTTCCTATTGACCCTAGCCCATGATATTCCCTTAGCAGGTCACCTGGGCCAGAACAAGACTTGGGACAGAATTGTCCCTCACTTTCACTGGCCCCACATGTCTGAAGACAGTAAGGAGTTTTGTCGCTCCTGTGTAACCTGCCAAGCCAGTGGCAAGGCAGGTGGCACTACAAAGGCCCCCTGATACCACTACCTGTGGTGGGGGTGCCCTTTGAAAGGGTAGGGATTGACATTGTTGGTCCCATGGATCCCCAAACAGCCTCTGGGCACAGGTTTATCCTGGTGGTAGTGGATCATGCCACCAGGTACCCAGAAGCTATTCCCCTCAGGACCACTACAGCACCTGTGGTGGCAAGGGCCCTCCTGGGAATCTTCTCAAGAGTGGGCTTTCCTAAGGAGGTAGTATCAGACAGGGGTGCTAACTTCATGTCTGGGTACTTGAAAGCAATGTGGAAGGAGTGTGGAGTGACTTATAAGTTCACCACACCCTATCACCCACAATGCAATGGTTTAGTTGAGAGATTCAACAAAACCTTGAAGGGCATGATTAAAGGGCTCCCAGAAAAGCTTAGGCGTAGATGGGACATACTCTTGCCCTGCCTTTTATTCGCATATAGGGAGGTGCCTCAGAAGGGGTTGGTTACAGCCCTTTTGAACTTCTGTTTGGCCACCCTGTGAGGGGTCCACTGTGCTTGGTGAAGGAAGGATGGGAGTTACCTCTCAAGCCCCCAAAGCAAGATATAGTGGACTATGTACTTGGTCTCCGCTCCAGGATGGCTGAGTACATGAAAAAGGCAACCAAAAACCTTGAGGCTAGCCAGGAACTTCAAAAGGCCTGGCATGACCAAAAGGCTGTTCTGACTGTTTACCAGCCAGGACAGAAGGTGTGGGTGTTGGAGCCAGTGGCCCCAGCAGCTCTCCAAGATAAATGGAGTGGACCCCACACTATTGTTGAGCAGAAGGGTGAGGTCACTTACTTAGTGGACCTAGGAACACCCAGGAGTCCCCACAGGGTTCTCCATGTCAACAGGTTAAAACCATATGTGGACAGGGCAGACATGGGCTTGCTCATGGCTACTGATGAAGGGCAGGAGGAAGAGAGTGACCCACTCCCTGACCTGCTCTCACAGAACCCTGACGATGGGTCAGTTGATGGTGCAGCCTTGGCAGGCAGCCTCACTACCCAGCAACAAACTGATTGCAGGCAAGTCCTCAATCAGTTTAGACATATGTTTTCACTGACACCCAGTCAGACCACCTGGTGCACTCATGAAGTGGACACTGGGGACAGTCTGCCTATTAAAAACAAGATTTATAGGCAACCTGACCATGTCAGGGACTGTATCAGGACTGAAGTCCAGAAAATGTTGGAATTGGGAGTTATTGAACCCTCAGATAGCCCTTGGGCTAGTCCAGTGGTCCTTGTACCGAAACCTCACACCAGTGGTGGAAAAAGAGAGATGAGGTTTTGTGTGGACTACAGGGGTCTCAATGCAGTCACTAGGACTGATGCCCATCCAATACCCAGGGCAGATGAGCTCATAGATACTTTGGCCTCTGCCAAATATCTCAGCACATTTGACCTAACAGCTGGCTACTGGCAGATCAGACTAGCTGATACTGCAAAGCCCAAAACAGCATTCTCAACCCCTAGTGGGCATTATCAATTTGTGGTAATGCCCTTTGGTCTGAAGAATGCACCTGCCACTTTCCAGAGGTTGGTGAATACAGTTCTCACAGGACTGAAGCCTATAGTGCAGCATATCTAGATGATATTGCTGTCTTTAGCTCCACCTGGGAGGATCACCTGGTCCACCTCAGGAATGTTTTACAGGCCCTGCAAAAGGCAGGCCTGACTATCAAGGCCACTAAGTGCCAGATAGGGCAGAGTCAGGTTGTGTACCTGGGCCACCTTGTGGGTGGAGGCCAGGTTCAACCTTTGCAGAGCAAGATCCAGACCATCATGGACTGGACTGCTCCCACTACCCAGACTCAGGTGAGAGCCTTCTTAGGCCTGACTGGGTACTATAGGAGATTTGTCAAGGGGTATGGATCAATAGTGACACCCCTGAATGACTTAACTTCTAAGAAAATGCCCAAAAAGGTTCAGTGGACAGTTAGCTGTCAAAAGGCATTTGATGACCTCAAGCAGGCCATGTGCACTGCTCCAATTCTGCAGAGTCCTGATTACTCCAAGAAGTTCATTGTTCAAACTGATGCATCTGAATTGGGGGTAGGGGCTGTACTGTCACAATTGAATGAAGAAGGTCAGGATCAGCCAGTAGCTTTTATTAGCAGAAGGCTGACCCCTAGAGAGAAACGTTGGTCAGCCATAGAGAGGGAGGCCTTTGCTGTGGTCTGGGCTCTGAAGAAGTTGAGGCCATACTTGTTTGGTACACACTTCCTGGTTCAGACAGACCATAAGCCCCTCTTATGGCTAAAACAAATGAAGGGTGAAAACCCCAAACTGCTTAGGTGGTCCATTTCCCTACAGGGGATGGACTTTACAGTGGAACATAGGCCTGGGAGTAACCATGCGAATGCAGATGGACTCTCTAGGTATTTCCACTTAGAACATGAAGACTTAACTGGGCAAGGTTAGTTTAATGTCCCTACGTTTGGGGGGGTTGTGTAGGAGAGTAGGATCTGCTTCACATGGGTACCCCCACTTTTTGCTGATGCTTCACTGTTTTTCGACATTAGTCTGGCTGGGGCCCTGCTAATCAGAACCCCAGCCTAGCTGCTTCCTCTCTAAAATGGTTTCCATGTGCCTTAGGCACATCACTGATTGGGATCTGGAGTGCCCTTATAAGTCCCTAGTATATGGTATACTATGTACCAAGGGCATAGGTACCTCAGAGGCCTGCCAGGGGCTGCAGCATGTATTATGCCACCCCTGGAAGGCCATCCAAACTGACACCACAGGTCTGCTACTGCAGCCTGGGTAAGGTGGTGCATGCACCTCTTACTGTGATATAGGTTACCTATATCACTAAATACATACACACATATAAACCTATAAGTCACTCCTAAGGCAGGCCTTATCAATCCTAAAGGCAGAGTGCATGGTTCCTATGTGAGAGGGTGCCCCTGCATGAGCAGGGCCCCTCTGCAGCGTTCGGAGACCATCTCTGATGCTGTTTGTAGTGCAGCCTGACCATATACTCTTAAGCGCATTATATCCTCGCGGTAAAATGCTAACTTTGGAATGGCTGCACCTAAACATGTCGTGTTTGGTGTCAAACATCTTGGAATACTACACCCCCCGCCAATCCTGGTGGCGGGGGTAGCATTCCACCCTTCTAGAGGGAAAGACATGTTAACTCTGACTAGTCCGGTAACTTCTTTCCAGAGCCCTGGCATCACAAAATGGATGCTGCTGCCACAGACACGAGTCTGGCCTCCTGCTGCTGGACGAAACTCCGGCAGGGGAGGCCTGGACACAGGTTTCCTGTCCCAGGGAGGTGTGACCACCTCCCCAGACAGGATAATGTGTATTGGGGCTGGGCGGGAGCACTTTCGGGTGCTTTGAAGTCCTGCACTGGGGGCACATTTGGTGTCCTCAGTGCATACCCCAGTTCAAACCGGATCAGGGGCTTGCAGCCCCTGCTTTGGCGCGAACTGGACAAAGGGAAAGGGTGTAGCCACCCCTCTGCCCTGACCCACCCATAGGTGGGGCCACAGAGTAGTCCAACCCCTATCTTTAGTATAAAGGTAGGAACCCAGTCCTTAGGACTTTAGATTATCCCTGGACGAAACTCTGTAACTGAATCCTGGACCTTCGACGCTCTACTCACGATTAGAGGACAGAAGAATCTCCCTTGGGGTCAAGGAGTGACTCCCCTGCTTGGCAGGCACCAAAGAAGCATCTGTCCGGTTCGCATTTCTGAAGCTCCCGTCGGACGCCGAAGTCATCGCATCACCAGAGGTGGATTCTCAGACTTCCCGAGGCTACCCTGAGTCCCCAGCAAAGCTGAGGCCCGTGGCTATCGTGGGTGACTTGAGACCGTGACCCCTGGACACCGAGCACATTTGCAAGTGCATCCTCTTCTGGGTTTCCCAAGAAGTCGTGCTTTGGGCTCCGAGTATCCCTAGCCTCCAGCACCATCTGCACCGAAGATCACTGGCCCCCACTCCACGAGTGTCCTGTAAGCCAGATCCACGTGCGGCGTCATGAGGCTCCTTTGCGGTTGCTAGCCCGTTGGCTAGTAGCCCTTAACGAAGGCCAATCCTTTTATAACTTGGCATCCTGATTGCTCCAGGCCTGCCCTCACTTACCCTCGCTGGGTGAGTTCCACAGACCTTGCTGGTCTGCACCATCGACGATCTACATCTTCACCGAGACTTGCCGTTGCCAAGGCTTGTTTGGTCCAATCCGGTCGCCGACACCTCAGCTTTCGACAGACTTCGTGTACCAGCCAGAATCCTGCTCCTGGTCGCCGACAACGCCTCCTGGACTTCGTGGCTGAAGAGTCAAGACGACTGTCAACGCACCTGAAGCACTCGACATCGGTGGGCATCTGTCCATCGCCTTCCTGGTCACTGGCTAGTGACCCAGACTCTGTCCCCTCTGCTTTCAGGTTCTTCAGAACTCCGATCCACTCTTGGATCCACCCGGACACTTTTCTCTTGGCCGCCAGCAGCACTTTGCAGCAGATCGCCATTCGAATCGACGACGAAACCCGACTCCGAAAGGCACCTATGCACCCGGCTTCCTGGGTGAGGTAACACGAGTACTCCGGTGCTCCCGTGGGTAGAGACTCTTCAAAGTCCTAGATCTCAAAGGGTTTTGTCCTAGTCCTCTTTTAAGTGTCCCTTTTCTCTAATTTCCCGATCCCGACTTTCTCCATAGAAGTCAACGGCGTATCGCGGTTGTGTATTTACACTGCACGCGTCTCCCGTGGGTCCCCTGTGTCACTACCTTGGGTGGTTCCTTGTGGTCCAAGCACTTCTAGAGGCTCTAGGCCTAGTGTCTAGTTCAGTCGTGGTTCGCATACCACTTTATTGGTATATGGTTTGGTACGCCCTTAGGGCCCAAACGTGTATTTGTGCTATTACTGTGTTTAAATATCTTCTAACTTATGTATTTCGAACTCTAGCCTCATAAAGAGACTAGAGGGGTGTGTTTAGCAATAAATACATATATTTTGAATATATACCTGGTGTGGTGCTCTTTCATTTGGTCACTCAAGAGATTATAGACTGGTAAAACAAGCTGCTTTACATTCCTTCAAGACTTAGCCTGAAGGCTGCTCTCCATAGCTACCACTAGGATAGCTTTCAATAAGGTTGTCTTTAACCTATCTCCAATAAGGGGTTGTTTGGACTGGTGCAAGGTGCCCACTATAATTAGTGGACAGCATATGCCAGGCCAACTTCTCACACCATGGAGCCACTCATCATGCGGCCCGGACACCCAAGAGGGCCACAACACCCACCAACACCACACCCAGGCCCGCAACACCCCCACCCCCGGGACGACCCCAACCCCGGACTAAGAAATTGCACACCAACACCACGAATCCCAAAACAAACATTTTGCCTGATGTCGCACAAGCAGGAAAATAAACATACATGCGTGGCCAGAAAATGGAGAATCAGTCATACAGCAATGCAATCACCAACACAAAACACCATACAAACAAAAGCAGAAACAACCCTTAGGATGACTCCTAGCTGCTCCTCACTGGACAATCCGTAGCACACAGCCTGGAAGACCAAATCCAAGAAAAGAAGGTGTGCCATGCGCCCAACAAAGGAAAGAGAGGGAGAGAGCGAGGAGAGAGACAGGAGTGAGATAGCACAAGCAGCGCAAGGCTGCTCGGGCACCTGGCTCCACATGCCAACATGTGCTTGTGCATCGCCATCCGTACACCATGAGCCCAAGGCCGTGCCCCAATCTCAGCGCCAAACCCACATCACATTCCGAAAACGAAAGTAGTAGTCAGACAAACATCAGGGATGAAAGCACCATTGTCCCAATGCAGAATGCGGGAGGACACCTGCACCTCTGACCTTGGTCCAGAACGTGCCTGGAACACCCTGATAGAGATGCAATGGCAGATGGGGACGACTCCCACACCACGCATTCCGCAAATGAACCATCCGACTCATCCACAGCCCACACACAGAAGCCCCTGCCTGTGGTACACCAGCATGGGATGCCCTTGACACTCACGGAAACAGCAACCCATAACCCACAACGTTGCACACACATTCGAATAATTGCTCAGAGCTGTGGCATATCCTCCACACAACTGCCGCAGTCCAGAAGAGTGCCTGTTCACGAGACACACCAACGCAATGGCAGGCCATACCGGGCACATGCACAACTCCCATCACGTGGAACAGTACCGTGCACGTATGCTGCATTTAGCTGGGCGCACTGCCACTGGCAGTGCTGCGTGGATCAGTTACAGGCTCAGCTCCGCATTGCCCACGTCACCTGCGTCCAGCCCTGGTTCCACTGCCGAACATGCACATTTGAGTGTCCCATGGATGTCTGCCTATCCAACACAACTGTTGATGAATTGGACTATGACTTGTGTCTGCGCCCTGTTGGATCACGAACAGGAGTGTAAACGAGACAGCCGTACATGGGATGCTTTGACATACTGCGTATGTATTGGTAGTTGTGCATGGGAGATAGCACAATTTCTCGCGTGCAGTGACCACATCGAGGCGTCCCCTATTGGGCTGTGTTATGGATCGGTGAGACGGCGTGGGCTGAGTAACACACCTGCCCGGACCACCTAATGGACTGGCTCACCCTGGTGTTCCTTGAACACGACAACGACGTACTATTGGAATACATTGCACATGAAGCTGTGCACGGGCATTCATGGAGCGAGTAACTACGCTCCTGCAGCCACATCCGATTGCCACCCACAGCACATGGCCCAACAACTTGTTGCATCGTGGGATTGCTCACATATCCCACCACAACAGAGGACACATCTGCCAACGTTCGGGCTCTGGATGCATGTGCATGGAATAACGCGTGTGTACACACACCTGTGCAAGGTGATGCAGGTCCATGGTCAGAGCAACACAGCGTCATCTGGCAATGTTGCCAATTCGGACACACTGCTGGGTGAGAGCACACACATGGCAATGTAGCATGACATGTGAACCTGTCGGACCCTCACACCTGATCACTGTCGGGTAGAGCAGACAATCGGCGCACTCCCGGAGGCAGAGCACCATGCAGACCCCACGTGCAGTGAGTCGTGCCCCCTCACACGGGGCAATGTGCAGACGCCAAACAACACATGACTCATCCAGCAAAGGCAAGGTGGGTTGTGAGCGTTGCCATCCGTGGATGAATGTTGTCCATTTCAGCCCCCACCGTCATCTGGAACTCGACATGTACCCATGCTGCGTGTAAGTGTCTTAAGCATGTCCCTGCCTGTTGTGGCCATTGCCTCATCCGTGCACTGACACGCACATGCCAATAAAGCCTATGCCACTCCACTGGTGTCTAACTGTGTTGTTTAGATTGTCCACTGCGTGTGCCACAGTGAGCCTGCGCTCCCAACACAGGAGGAACTGACTGACGCATGTGCAATGGGGTGTGTCCCTTTGGCAAGCTCCGCCTCGTGAGCCAGACATTGTTTTTGGATAGGTGCTGGACGACATGTGCACTTACATGACTCCAGCTATGTGTGTATGGTGTCCATCCTCTGACCATGTGGAGCAATGTCATACATCACAACAGATTGTGTCCACACAGATGTGTGCAAGTTGATATGCGACGTGAAGTTCTGCTGTCACACGTAGTGTGGGATACCACTCCTGGCCTGCCACCGTTTTGGTCACTCCTACACACGGCCCTATTCAATACATGGACGTGTGCCTACGTTGAGTGTTGTGAGATTGCTGTTGATGTGCAATGGGGACACAGCTAGTGCTCACCTTCCCAGTCATCCAATTGGCCATGTGTCTCAGGGATAGACATGCACATAGATGTCAGTTACCAGGGTGTACCTTCATGTGCAATCATCGTCCCTACATCCAGCCATACTTCCATACGTGAGTGAACATAGTGATGACACATCTGTGTGATTTAGAATGTTTTATTCACATTCAGGTGATTGACGGAGCTGGAGCTGTACCTGGCCATCCAAGCCCACATCACATGGAAGCCCAGTGGTGGGACCAACCAGAGTCCTTTGGGGATTGCACAGTGATTGGGAAGAGGGAGAGTGCAGTCCGCAGCAGGATTGCTGTGTGATTGGCCAGCGGGGAAGAAATGGCAGTCCATGTCGGGGTCCGAGTGAATGTCGCAGGGTGTTCCGGAGGTCAGTAGGAGGTATTTCCCAGGGCATGATGCATAGGTCATGACCAGGCAGGACAGGCCATATGGCGGTGATGGATGCTACTGCCTCCTTCCTCACACAGTAGTTCCCATCCCCTTCTCACTCCCCTGATACGGGTTCTGTGTCCCGGTGTGCCGGTGTGTGTGGCGGGGGATGGCTGCATCGCTGTGTGCCCCTGACACATCAGACTGCGTAGGTGATGGGGGCAGCATCACAGTGTGCCACAGACACATCAGGGGCTGGAGCTGTAGCGTGTCGATGTTCCCGCTGCAGTCATCTGGGAACGGCTCAGTGGCAGCAATGGCAAGTTGGAGTACTGCAGGGCGTTGCTGTTCCCAGCCGCTGCTCGCTCGGTGTCCAGCCGTGGCAGACATACTTCCAGCCTGCATCTGCTCCATGGTGTCCATTGCCCTCCGCATCTGTGCCAACTCTATGCTGTCATGGCTGGTGCCTGTCTGACCAGACAGTTCTTGTATTGGACTCATGGCACCAGTGAGGTTAGCCAAGGTCCGTGGCGGAGCATTGTGTGTACTGGGGTGTCCGGTAGGGACTCAATACGTGGTCCCTGGATAGGACTCAGACAGCCACGCATGGCATCGAGTTTGGCTGCCATGAGCTCGAAACCCACCCGCAGCTGATGAGCCAACTCACCTCGGCAACCCAACACACGCCATTGGAATTCCATGTATTGGTCGGGGGTCCTGGGAGACAGCCGTGGTGGTGTGTGCTTCCTGCTGTGTGGTCTGCAGGTGGTGTGGGGTCACCTCGAGGCAGCTGGCCTGCTCCTGGGGATGGGGGCAGAGGCTGTCCAGCATCCGTTGGAGGGTGTCTTGACATATGTGCAGGTTGTCCTCTTCATCATCAATGGTGGGATGTGTGGTGTGCTCTTGCAGGGGTGTTGTTTGTCCCTCTGCAATGTAAAGGGGAGATGCAGGTTAACAGAGTTTCACATGTATGGTGATGATTTGCAGATGTATACATTCAGACTGCATGCCAATGTACATTGTGACTGTTTGGGGGGTGCTGGCTATTTGATGGCAGTCAGTGTGTTTTTCGACTACATGACGGATGTGTGGTAGTACCCGTACATTATCATCACACAGTGTCAGGCAATGCCTGATGTGGGTGGACAGTTACTATGCACGAGCGGAACCTGTTGTGAGCTCTGTCCTGTGGTGCTGGTGTTGCACTTTGTGCCACATTGCCTTCATTGCTGATGTTCTGTGATTGCTATGTGTGTGTGCTGCATTGTGGGTGAGTTGCCCCTGCAGCTCTGATTTCTGTAGCCTTCTCCCTTTGGAGGCGGGGTGCCTTTGAATTGTGTGCATTTCGGGCCTGATTTGCTTTTGACTTGGGTCATGTGTGCTCGCGGACTGTTTTTGTGGCCTGGTGCATTGTCTGCCTTCTGCGTGTATTGTAAGGCAGCAATACAACTGGAACGAAGCACAC
>CAWUFW010025417.1:0-45229 GCA_963921515.1 Calotriton arnoldi
GTCGATTCCGATTCAGGCCGGAAAAGCACCGACCGACTCGGATCCGGAAAAATACCGACCGACACGTACCAGTGGCGCCCGACACGCCAAGTACGATGCAAGCCGTGATAAATCCGACCGACACGTCAGGAAACCAAGCCGACCGACCGAGCCGCTCGGAAAATAGCAATCCGGCCGGAAAAACACGCGAATCCAACCGACCGACACGCACCCGGAACAAATCCGACCGAATCGTACCCGCCAACTCCAACCCGCAAAGTACGATGCAAGGCGCGAAAAACACGACCGAGTCGGACGGAGGACAAGCCGTACGACCGACACGCATACAAAACCGAGCCGAAGCAATACAATACACCGCGACCGACGCGTACGCAGCATACAAAACTGCACAAACACAGCGTGAACGAAACGGAAAACACCGTACGAGACCAATGCAGGGTCCGACTCGGTCACAAGAACGTTTCCAACATACACAAACAGCACAAAGGAAAAATCAACCAAAAAAGGCCAAACAAGCAATTACCAAGCCAATAAATACTGGGGGGTGGGGACAGAGAACAAAGACACACCCACAACTCCACCTATATAAAGGACACAAATCACTACCATGAGCCTTTGCAAATGCCATTTCACTGCCAGCACCCAAGAGAAAGCAACCACACACCCACAGCTCATCCCTCACACAAGCCACACACCATCAGCACACCAACAAATACCTACCTCACATACACCCAGCAAAACACACACTCACACACCCTCACCTGCACACCAACACACACATCACTCACCATCACCACCCATCACCATGCCCCCCAAGAAGAATCCCAAGTTCCTAGATTGTGAATTGGAAGTCCTGGTAGACGAGATCCTCAGGGTGGAGCCACAGCTGTTTGGCACTCTGGTCCAACAGACCCCCATGTCGCAGAAAACCAAGATGTGGGAGAGGATCATCAACAGGGTGAACGCACAATCATCATGTCGGCGCACAAAGACGGACATCCAGAACAGGTGGTATGACGTGCGCAGGAGGGTACGGGACCTGCTGAAGATAGACTACAGCAACAGCCAACAGACCGGCAGTGGCCCTCCTGCCAAGCCAATATACCTCAGGCCCTGGGAGGAGAAGGTGCGGGCCATCCTTCCGCCAGTGAGCGTATATGGACTAGAGAACATCCCAGAGCCTGGTGAGTACACAACAAATGTACACAATAAACTGCCACAAAACACACACATCACTGTCAAGGGGAGAGTCAAACCATGCACACATAGCAATTACACAGCAACTAGAACAGAATCATCCCAAAATGTGTATGTCAGTCAGATAAACACAACACATGCCATCAAAAAAGTCACATCCAACTGTGCCAACACATGTACAAACACAACCACAACTACAGCTAGGCAGTGGCACAAATAGAACTAACAAACACATCCACACATGTAGTCACCACAACAACACCAACACACAGTGAAGACCACTCAAAGGAAGGAATTCTGTGTATGCTGGCCAAGTCAGTGTAGCCAATAGCATCATGGGAGTCGCAGTCACACATATTGCCCGCCCCAAAACTGTCCCATCAACACCACCATGAACCATGCGCACATCACAGGGAGTGGAGAAGGACTCACAAGATGGCTGACACTGGCTACTGCTGTGGGGAGCACAAGGCCCTGCTGCCAACTGTGCACCAACAAACAGTAGGACACCACTGACTGACATCCTGAGAGACAACTTCCACTCCCTGCAATGCAAGCACGTTCCATGGTGGGCTATCTGGCTGGCTGGGTGGGAAGGGGGACTTGCAGCACTGACTATAGTCACCAGCACCTCCCCTCACACCCCCCCAACACAAACTCTACAGTACCCACCTGGTAGAATGCAATGCCCTCCATCCTAACACAAGATCCCACAAAGCACCACCACCCTGGGTTATGTTGTGTGAAGCACAGGGACACTCTTGGGACTCTTAGCCAAACAACTGCCAGGACAACACTCCCAGCCATCCTGTCAGCACAGCCAGCCCACCCCACAGGGAAGCAGAGTCAAAAGGAAGGAAGCATGGGCATGCTGGGAAGGGGGGTGGAGGCAATAGCATGATGGGAGTCGTAGTCACTGATATTGGTCACCCCCACAACTGGCCCATCAACACCACCCTGAACCATGCTCACATCACAGGGAGTGGATAAGGACTGACAAGATGGCTGACACTGGCTACTGCTGTGGGGAGCACAAGGCCCTGCTGCCAACTGTGCACCAACAAACAGCAGGACACCACTGACTGACATCCTGAGAGACAACTTCCACTCCCTGCAATGCAAGCACGTTCCATGGTGGGCTATCTGGCTGGCTGGGTGGGAAGGGGGACTTGCAGCACTGACTATAGTCACCAGCACCTCCCCTCACACCCCCCAACACAAACTCCACAGTACCCACCTGGTAGAATGCAATGCCCTCCATCCTAACACAAGATCCCACAAAGCACCACCACCCTGGGTTATGTTGTGTGAAGCACAGGGACACTCTTGGGACTCTTAGCCAAACAACTGCCAGGACAACACTCCCAGCCATCCTGTCAGCACAGCCAGCCCACCCCACAGGGAAGCAGAGTCAAAAGGAAGGAAGCATGGGCATGCTGGGAAGGGGGGTGGAGGCAATAGCATGATGGGAGACGTAGTCACAGACATAGCTCACCCCCACAACTGTCCCATCAACACCACCCTGAACCATGCTCACATCACAGGGAGTGGAGAAGGACTCACAAGATGGCTGACACTGGCTACTGCTGTGGGGAGCACAAGGCCCTGCTGCCAACTGTGCACCAACAAACAGCAGGACACCACTGACTGACATCCTGAGAGACAACTTACACTCCCTGCAATGCAAGCACGTTCCATGGTGGGATAACTGACTGGGTGGGTGGGTGGGTGGGAAGGAGGTCTGGCTGTCAACCAAACACAATCAATGCAGACCATGTTCACACCCCAGAGAATACATAGAAATGCCCAAATAATGCAGGACAATGTGCCACACCAATATCAACCCCTGACTGTGACAACTTAGGACAATACAATGTACAGGCCCGCACCCCGAGGCACAGTCACAACTGTCAGGTGTGTCAACCACTGATGCCTGCAGAAACATGACATACATTGTTTGTGTCTCCCAAAAACAGGTGATGATAGGGACACAGCAGCAGACGCTGAGGAGTCCCAGTCCCAGGCTCAAGAGGATGCCGAGCTCACTGGCGTCGTACAGCCTCTGTCCTCCTCGGACGATGAAGAACAACCTGGCACATCCGGTGCAAGTCAACATGCTGCACCAGCAGGACCACCAGCTGCAGCACCAGCAGGTCCACCAGCTGCACCCCCTGCACCCACCCCTCCAACGACTGTCACCACGAATACCATCCCTGCCGACATGGACAGAATAAGGAACAACACCAGCGCAGTGACCCTGGACCAACCTGGGGCCATGGACACCACCACCACCACCAACCCCCAAGGTGGACCAGGGTTATCTGTGCGTGCAACTGCACACACTGCACATGTCAGCAGGGGTGGTGGGAGGGGTGGGAGACAGACGTCGCTGCTTGCAGACGTTGCTGGTGTGCATGAAGACCCACAACTGGTACGCATAGCTGATGCGTACCAGTCCAGCACCGGAGAGCTCAGACAGGTAGTGGGGCTCCTCAGAGACATTAAACAGCAGCAGGCTGCCCATCATGCCCGCTTGGACTCCCACATGTCCCAAGTGGAGTCACACATGTCACGTGTGGACTCCCACATGTCACGTGTGGACTCCCACATGACCCGCGTGGAGTCCAAGTGGGATGTACTACATGAGATGACGGCGGTGCACAGGGACATTTTACAATGCCTCCGCCAGATGAACAGCAACCAGTCCACACCTCCCTGTGTGCCAACAACATCTGGTACCGAACAAACTGCAACTGCCACAGGGAGGGAGGAGGACTCTGGCGGAGAGTCCCCTGCACCGCAGCAGCCTGCACTTGAGGGCCCCCCCCAAGAAGAGGGGTCGTCCGAGGAGGGGAAAGTGAGAGGCTGATGGCCAAGCGCAACTCCCAGGAAGCCTGAACCTGTTCTGGATTTTCGCCTTTGTGCACAGACTGTTCACCCTGTTGATGGCAACACTACTCCCACACATTGCATGGGGAGTATAAGTTGGAACAATGTGTCAGACAACAGTGGCCCCGATACTGGGGATCCTGTCTACCTGGACTTTCTATTCATCTAGGAACTTGGGATTGCAAGATTCATGTACAGCACAATCCATCCTATGCACTATTATCACAATAAACACACTAATACACCATACTTGCCTCTGTCGTGATTCCAACGTGGGTGCTGTTATGGGGATGATGAACTGCAAAATTACACAGTGTATGTGAACTGCAACAGCAAGGACAACACAGGCATGTGAGTACAGGCAACGTGACACATATGAGGGAGACACACCACCAGGGCTACACAACACATACACACCTAGGCCATCTGACTCATTGCCTACACTGATGTTGCCAGGGAAGACGGTGCAATGCACAGACACCACACCCATTCCCAGTTGTAGTCAAGTAGCCCACAGGTGCAGTAAGCAAATGGCAGTCAAATGTGTGACCACAGACAACGCACATCACTAAGTGAAGCACAGGTTTATTACACAGTAGCAACATGCCGTAACCACTACAGATGCAAGGTAACCCCACCTGGTAGCGGGCACACAGTCAACAACTGTAGACAGAAGGAAGTCCATGGGTGTGGCGCACATCACCTGTAGGGACACAACAGCTACCAGCCTGGATGTGCAATCACGTCGTCGGTGGACACAGTTCACCAAACGAATCTGAAAGTACCCTGTGAAGGACAGAAATGACACACAGTCAAAAGCAATGCAGTACAGGACAGAACAGCAAAACTCATGCACAATACATGTTACAAGATACCCACCCAGAACCAAGTTAGCATGTCAACACTGTTGGGGAGTACAGCCCACCTGTCACCACACATCGCAACACACATCCTGTCAAGTAGCCCATGGACACACTCCAACAGCACCAGAGCACCACCCACACATCATGCCAACTCACATCATTCACATGACACCTCAGGATACTCACATTCAGCTAAAGAAGTTGGTGATGAGCTGTGTGCGGACATCACCATCACCATCATCATCATCATCGTCACTGGCATCGTGGTCCAGGCCAGGATCCTCCACAGGTGGCGGATGTTGGTCATCGTCATCCTGGATGAGAGGCAACTCCTTCCGCACTGCCAGGTTGTGAAGCATGCAGCAGACGATGATAATCTTGCACACTTTCGCAGGGGCATATGGGAGGGACCCTCCGGTCTTGTCCAGGCAGCGGAAGCGGCTCTTCAGGAGACCAAAGGTCCGCTCAATCACTCTCCTGGTCCGACCATGTGCCTCATTGTAGCGCATCTGGGCAGGTGTCACAGGGTTCCTGAGGGGTGTCAGCAACCACGGCATGTTGGGGTATCCCGAGTCACCTACGGACAGACAAGTGCACATCAGCTGACTTGGAAAAGTGGGCGGAATACTACAGATCAGATCACACACAATGGCACAAAGTCAGTACACACCGACAAGCCAGGCACGCTGGTTCTGCATCTGTGCCATCAACCTGGGGATGCGACTACTCCTCATCACAAAGGCATCGTGTGCTGAACCAGGGAAACGGGCACACACGTGTGTGATGGTCATGTCTGCAAGACACACCACCAGTGCATTGACCGAGTGGTAGTGCTTGCGGTTCCTGTAGGCCTGCTCCTGGGCCTGTGGTGGTACCAAAGCCACATGTGTCCCATCAATGGAGCCAATGACATGCGGCATCCTCCCCAGGGCATAAAAGTCACTCTTCACGTCAGTGAGTCGTCGCAGTCTAGGGAAATAGATGTACCGGTTCAGGAAGAGCAACATTGCCGCCAAAACATCGCGGAGCACACGGCTGAACATGGTCTGTGACATCCCACCAGCAGACGCCACAGTATGTTGGAAGGTACCGGTGGCAAAGAAGTGTAGGGCTGCCATCACCTTCACCTTGGGGGTCAGCGCTGTAGGATACGGCCGGCCAGGCTGCAAATGTGGGGACAACTGCACTGCCAAATCCTCAATCAGCTGCCTGGTGAAGCGGTACCGTCGGATGCTGTCCCGTTCCACCATCGTTGCCAGGTCTGGGAATGGCCGATGGACAGCAGGAGCCCTGCAGTGCAGAGGAGAAGTAAGCAAGATCGTCAGTCACCCCACATATGCGGCATTGAACACACTCAAGATCCCAACATACATCATCATGAGGCACAACTACATGAAGTGTGCAGTACCGGAACGACATTTATGGTACATACATGGCCAACATCTGTCAACACGGTCCTACAGGTGGCATCAATTTGTCCCAGGTTGGCCCATTGGATATCATGATGCTGTGTCACAGTCACCCCCCAGTGACATGTGAGGACAGATGTGCCCCAGGCACCACAGCTCAACGACAGGCACATTCCCAGGGACCCTGTAATGCCACATGGACACTGGCATCACCTGGAGTATCATGTGTACACCACAACAAAACAAACATGACCCCCACAGGTAGTGGCCACACTTGCCATGGCAGGAGAGCCATGGACGTCTGTGACACACACGCACAACATCAGAGTCCATGCACACACAACTTGGATGTGGAGACTGTCTCCCATTGTGCACATGAAATCAGAGACATTGTAAACACTACATGCACAAAGACTGTGGAGGGCCATCACTATTGTGCCACTGGGACACCCTGGCTCAAACATACCGTCCCACATGGGACTCACGGGGTATGTGACATGACATACACAAACACCACTGTGAAATGTGACCATGGCACATGCACAGATATGAACAGTTGCACATCACAGTGGTCACGTACACGTAACACCCAGGATCCTGTCCCCATTAACACGTGCACAGCCTGGGGGTGGCTGCCCACAGGTGACACCCACAGGACAACATGTACACCAACATACACACAATAGGAAATGCAGCCTTACATGCCTTATGATAAGGTTTGGACAGGCTGTCGTGATGTAGGTGTGCCCCTCACTCCCTGGGAGCTATCTGTGGCTGGCATATGTCCATCTGAGACAGGCATGCTGACATATGCCAGTCACATGTACAGTGATGCGTTGTACTGCAATGGACCGATCGGTGCCTCCGGCCGGCCCATTGCATTCAATGTGTGCGGGTACGCGTTGTACCCCTGTGCGCGTTGAACAGCAATGGACCGATCGGTGCCTCCGGCCGGCCCATTGCATTCAATGTGTGCGGGTACGCGTTGTACCCCTGTGCGCGTTGAACAGCAATGGACCGATCGGTGCCTCCGGCCGGCCCATTGCATTCAATGTGTGCGGGTACGCGTTGTACCCCTGTGCGCGTTGAACAGCAATGGACCGATCGGTGCCTCCGGCCGGCCCATTGCATTCAATGTGTGCGGGTACGCGTTGTACCCCTGTGCGCGTTGAACAGCAATGGACCGATCGGTGCCTCCGGCCGGCCCATTGCATTCAATGTGTGCGGGTACGCGTTGTACCCCTGTGCGCGTTGAACAGCAATGGACCGATCGGTGCCTCCGGCCGGCCCATTGCTTTCAATGTGTGCGGGTACGCGTTGTACCCCTGTGCGCGTTGTACTGCAATGGACCGATCGGTGCCTCCGGCCGGCCCATTGCATTCAATGTGTGCGGGCACGCGTTGTACCCCTGTGCGCGTTGAACAGCAATGGACCGATCGGTGCCTCCGGCCGGCCCATTGCATTCAATGTGTGCGGGTACGCGTTGTACCCCTGTGCGCGTTGAACAGCAATGGACCGATCGGTGCCTCCGGCCGGCCCATTGCATTCAATGTGTGCGGGTACGCGTTGTACCCCTGTGCGCGTTGAACAGCAATGGACCGATCGGTGCCTCCGGCCGGCCCATTGCATTCAATGTGTGCGGGTACGCGTTGTACCCCTGTGCGCGTTGAACAGCAATGGACCGATCGGTGCCTCCGGCCGGCCCATTGCATTCAATGTGTGCGGGTACGCGTTGTACCCCTGTGCGCGTTGAACAGCAATGGACCGATCGGTGCCTCCGGCCGGCCCATTGCATTCAATGTGTGCGGGCACGCGTTGTACCCCTGTGCGCGTTGAACAGCAATGGACCGATCGGTGCCTCCGGCCGGCCCATTGCATTCAATGTGTGCGGGTACGCGTTGTACCCCTGTGCGCGTTGAACAGCAATGGACCGATCGGTGCCTCCGGCCGGCCCATTGCATTCAATGTGTGCGGGTACGCGTTGTACCCCTGTGCGCGTTGAACAGCAATGGACCGATCGGTGCGCACCCATTGACAATGGGCTTGCCTGGCAACGGACGCGTTTTCGAATATTCGAACGAGTCGGTTGCTGGAAAATCAGTTGGTCACCCACAACAATGTTGCAAAATCATGTATGTCATGAAGTTGAAATTTTGAAGGATGCTGTGGGCGTGTTTTGGTGCTGCTATTCCATGGATTGGCCATATTCAGAAGATGCAAACGACTTGGACCTATCACTTTGGACACAAGGGACAGTATCTGCCTCTCCAGCACATATATATTGCTGCATGTTCCCCTGAGAGCCCACTTGCCTGCACTACATGCTCCAGGACGACATCTGCCACTGCACTGCTGCTGTCTCTGCCCCTCTGGACCCTGCAATGGCACGTACTGTGGAGAGAGCCCCAGCCTTCAGCCTTGAAGAGAACCAGGCCCTGCTGGACAGCCTACTTCCACAGTACAGCAAGCTGTATGGGACACCAGGGGAGCAGGTGAGTGTTCTGTGCACTGCCTTTCTGAATGTGCATTTTGTCTGACTAGCAAGGCTGAGAGTCAGCACACCACTGGCTAGCAGGCTCACTGAGTAGTTGTCACCCCCATAGTGTGTAGTGACTTGCACTGGACAGGTATGGTGCAGTGACAGTGCTTCTGAACAGGGTTTTACTCCCCATGCTATGATACCATGTAGTGACTTCTGGAAAACTGTCCATGGGCAGCCGTGCACTGCCTGGGTACACCATGTGCCCCTGTGATTGCGACATGTATATGCAACTGTGTCATGCACGGATATGTTGCATGTGTAGTAATGTCCTTATCACTTTGTCATCCTGACAGGCTTCTGCCCATCGGAAGCATGAGATCTGGAAGGACATCGTCCGGGCTGTCCGGTCCGTGGGGGTCTACCAGCGCCGGATCCGCAACTGCCAAAAGAGGTGGCAGGACCTTCGGGGCTGGACCCGGAGGATTGCACGGGTCCAGCTGAAGCTGTCGCCTCCTCGCAGGAGGGGCGGAACACGGACCCTGACCCCCACATGCTCAGGATCCTGGCGGTGGTCTTTCCAGACCTGGATGGGCAGCTGAAGGCCAGAGAGCAGCAAGGAGGGGGTGAGTCAAAGACTGCACTGTGTACTCTGTCTAACATGTTATGTGCCCTCCTCGGGCCAGGTTGAACTGCCACAGTACAGCAGTCATGTTGTCCAGGAGCCATGTCCCTCTATTGTGCACTGCCCACTCCTCATCTGATACCCAGGTGTGGCCCTTACATGCAGGGAATTCTGTCACTTAGGACTGTGTCCTTGCAGTTTGCTTGACTCAAGGTGGGAGACAGCATCTGTTTCCCTGACTCTGTGGTGGGCATCATGGGTGGGTCCATTGCTTACACAATGCCTGTATTCTGACATGTAGGGTAGTGTCACAGGTCTCCCATATGTCCAATAGGTATGACCTGGACAGATGAGGGTTAAGAGGATGTGTTGTGGGGGGTGTACATGTGCACTTGTGCAGCTCCAGGACTTGCATTCCCCATGACCTACTATTGTGACACAGTGCAGAGTGTTGTTGTCTGGCTGCAAAGTCATACATCACTGAGACAGTGATGTATGACTTTGCAGTCATGCCTCCGCCATGGCATGTGTCTACTGATTGGTGATCCTGCAGGGGAGTGACATGTGCTACATGCACACCATAGTGGCGCTGGCTATCAGGACATGGGTGCATCATGGTGTCTGTCGCTGGTATGCATCACATGCATTTCCTATTTGACTCTGGGCATCCCTTACATCCGTAAACCTGTACTGACTCAGTGGCAAGAGCTGTGATGTGTCCACACCGTGTCCTCTGCACTGTCCAACTACTGTGTACTTGGTGCATGTGTCAACACTGGGGTGTTGCAATCCAACAGACACCAGACAGATGGGTGCAAGGCCATGTGGGATGTGAGTGCCATGCTTGGCATCAGACTGACAATTGACTTCTCCTGTTCAATTAGTGCACTTTTAGCAATGTACAACTAATGATGCCAGGGCTTGCTCTGGGATGTGCTGTGCTCACAGTGGTGTGTGCGTTATGTGCAGGTGACTGATGTCTGTCTGTTTCCCCATTGTTTGCAGATACATCCACGGCCACGGAAGGGGACAGCTCCACGGACCAGGAGGAGCCGGAGAGCCAGACTGGGTCAGCAGCCGAGGAGTGGTCGGAGGGACCCAGTGGCACGGAGGGCGAGGGGAGCCACACCGAGGAGTCCTCAGCAGCATCCACCTCAGCTGAGGACCAGAGCAACTCGGAGGATGACTCCCTTGTGGAGGCGGGTGTCAGCAGCCACCACACCCCAGCTAGTGTTGCTGTCCCCGCCACCACCAGCACCACCACCGCCCTCCCATCGGCTCCCATTCCCCAGGTCCGTGGAGGCTCCCATGTCCGGGAGCGTGTCTCCTTTGGGCCAGGCACCGCACCCCCTGCCCCTGTGTCCCCTGCTGCCCTGAGTGAGGAGTCTGTGTACCTCCTTCGCCAGCTCCATGTAGGGCAGACAGCCATGCTGAGTGTCCTCCATGCGCACACCACGCTGTTGACTCAGCTGGTGTCGTTCATGGAGGGCATCTCATCGGGCATGTCTGACCTACAGAGGGGCAATAGGTCCATGGACTCCTCCCTGACGGCAGCAGTGTCCCTCCTCAAACGGTCCCTCACCCCTCCTGCCTCTGCTCCATCCACACTCCCCAGCACCTTACCCATCCCAGGCACACACACACTGGCACACACCAGCACACACACATCCAGCACACTGACACACACGCCAATGACAAAACGCACACGCAAGCACATTCAGGGGACTGAAGCCAGACTCACAGGGGATGGGGCCCTGGAACACACACAAGCATCCACATGCACTGCGCAGTCCTCAGTTCCCTCTCCCTCCAAAGCACCCTCCCTTGCCTCACCTGCAACCCCAAAGTCACAGCAGCTCTTCCTCTGTGACCTCGGCCTCTTCCCCACCGATGAAGCTGCTCCAGCATCCCGGGGGAAGAGGAAGCCCACCCACACGGAGCAGAGTGCCCCTCGCCCCCGGACACCCTCCCCCAGGCGCAGACGGACTGAGGCCCCCACCCGCAAGTCCCCCCGGAGTGCTAAGAGCAAGACCCCGCCACCGCCCTGCAGCTCAGGCACAAGGTCTCCGTCCTCCATCCCTCAGGCCCCCACTGCACAGGTGCCCCCACCACACCCTGCCCCAGGTTCCCCCACCCACAGATATACCATCCCCAAGATGCTCCGGCCTTCTCCCCTGCCACTTGCTCTCCCAGCACCACACCCCCGCTGCGCTTGTCTGTGCCACTGATGTGGTGAGGGTGTCCTCCCCTCTGTCCAACCCACCTTGCCTGTTCCCCATTCTCCTCCCCTGGAGGTAGGCACTGCAGTGGAGTCCACTACCGCCCTGTCTGACTTGGGCACTGCAGTGGCGGACCTGTCCACCCCATCTGCAGGGTCCACTGCAGTTGTGCCGGCACCCACGACATCTGTGTCATGCCCCCAGTTGTGCCGGCACACACCATGTCAGACACCTCCACTGCAGTTGTCAGTGGCTCTCCAGCACCCACCACCCCTTCCCTGACTCCCCCTGGTGAGCCCTGATCCTGTCCCTGCGGTGCCTGGCCTGCCCCCCGGTTGCCCCTCCTAGTGGATTGTCCCTGGTATTGTGCAGGCATGCGTAGGGTGACATCTGCCAGTGTCACCCTGTTTGAACTTTGACAATGGACTGGCCATTGGCCTTTGCTCTTTTTCAGGACTTCGTTTGGCCTCAACACATATGCTGAATAAAGCAACTTTCTTTTCTCTAGTGCTCATGCTTCAGATGTACATGTTGTTGGTGCAGCTAACCATGCCCTTGCTGCAGTGATGGTGATATCTGGTCTCATGATTATGAAGTGTTACTGTGCAGGAACCCATGTGGTCCAGGGGGAATGTGTCCTATCATGTGGTGTATCCATGTCATCAATAGCAGCATCTGAGGGTGTCATGTGTTCAGTATTTGGCAATGGGTTTCCTACTTACATTGGCAATTTCACATCTGTGGCTTCCACCCCTGCACATCTGTTGTGCCTGCCATCGTTGCTTTTGTCTACTTCCCTGACCGTGTTGCCATCTCCAGTGGACATGCAGGTTTGGGCATCAATGGGGAGGGACTCATCCGTGTAGTCAGTGCAACATTGCTATACAAGTGTGTTGGATCTGTGCTGATGATTCCGTTGGCACATCCATGACCAGGCTGATGTGATGGGAGCCCTCATTTGGTGCTAATTGTTGATTGTGTGACCAAGTGCTCAGCTGACATGATGGGGCCCTACTGAGGCAACATATGGCACAGCTTTCCTCACACAGGAGTGGAGTCCCCTCATGGCAGTGTGTACACGTGTGACATTGCCTGCGCCCAAGGTGTGTGTTGTATGTGCATGTCTGTGTGTTCACTTCCATTCATCTGCGCATGCTGTGATCCCTAGTGTTGTACCTGTTTGTGATGCTTGCTGACTTGAGCTATGTTCCCCCAAAGTCTTCTCCTGTGTTCTCTGTGATGTGGGTGCATGGCACATTACTGGTCATCAGGGTGTCACCCATAGGTGTGTTTGCTGTCAGGGCAGAGTTTGTGTGCTGACGCAGATGGGTCACAGTCAGGTTTCCCTTTGGCACTTGTTGTTTGCCCCTGTCATGTGATTTCCAGTTTGTGTTATCTTTCAGTGATTGTGACACGTTGTGTGTGTGACTGCTGGCACTCCTTAGGGTCCGGGCTGCAATGTTGGTTGTTGTCTATGTGTGTTCTTTGTGGGTGACCTTGGCTTCTTCATTGGTGTGTGACTGTGGCTGGGATCCCATTGGTCGGTGTGGTATTGCCGTCATGTCCATGTACAGCGTAGTGTGCAGTGTGTCAGACATTCAGGAGTCTTGTTGAGTGTCCATGTGTGATGTGTTTCTACACCTTGGTTCCCACCCACCACCCTGGAATAGTAATGGGTGCATGTGCAATGTCACCAGTGCATGTGTACTTCACTGCTGCACATTGTTGGAGGTCGAGGGGTGTGGTCTTGAGTGTGTGCAGATGAGAGTTGTTGCCCGGCTAGTCCCCTGCCTCCATGTTGGCCTTGGCTTACTGGCCATGTTGATTGATTTGTGCTTGTGTAGGTGTGATGGTAGTTAGTTGCTCAGGACACCTGACTGTGGTTCACAGTGTGAACGACATTTAGCTTTGTCATCACAGTGGTATTTTTTCTTCAGCCCAGGGTCACCACATTGTGGGGGCCCTGGGGGTGGTGCTGTGGTGTGTCTGTGACTTGCTGTGTCAGTTGTTGTTCCTACGTGCCTGTGTGACATGTGTGTTTTGTGCTCCCTCTCACCTGTCAATGCCTGCTTGCCCACATAGGGGATTTGGATCCATGAGTTACCTTAGTGTGGCAGTGTATGCACATCTGTATGATTGGTATTCAGCTCTCCTCATGTGTTGTGTTGTTGCCTGGGGACACTGGCACCCCCACCCCTCACCTGCTGTGTATGATGACAGTGTTGGTCTGCCTGTTTGTGTTTGTGCATCTGCACCACTGCATTGGCATATCTTGGGTGTGCCATTGGCTGTATGTTGTTTGTTGTGTTTCCCCTGCTGTCCCTGGGACTCCTAGGTCATCGGTCAGCACAGTGATCATGGTTTGTGTGTCCCATTGCTGCCATGGTATGGTATCTGTTCACCTCACATCTGCTGTCTCCACAGGGTATCTGCATTTGTGTGCCCATTGGTGCAAATATGTGGTTCTGCATTCTGATGGTCACTTCTGTCATTGTGTCATTGATGACTGTTGACGGTCTCAGCCACCATGGGTGTTGTTTGTCTGCACATGGCCAAAGGAATGTTTCATTTGCACTGCAGTATTTGGCTCCCCCAATTTATGTTGCAATGGGACACATACACTACTTTGCCACAGATGAGTTTTTGGTTCTGTGACCAGGAATGAGCCATGCAGTTTGGCAGTTGCAGCTCTTTCTTTGTCAACAATTACCTTTTGGTCACTGTGATGATGAGGGTGTAGACCCCATTGCCACAATGGTCAAAATGTGCTTCAGCTATGGACCCCACACTTGCCTTTTGGTCACTGTGATGATGGGGGTTTAGACCCCATTGCCACAATGGTCAAACTGTGCTTCAGCTATGGACCCCACACTTACCTTTTGGTCACTGTGATGATGGGGGTTTAGACCCCATTGCCACAATGGTCAAAATGTGCTTCAGCTATGGACCCCACACTTACCTTTTGGTCACTGTGATGATGGGGGTTTAGGCCCCATTGCCACAATGGTCAAAATGTGCTTCAGCTATGGACCCCACACTTGCCTTTTGGTTACTGTGATGATGGGGTTTAGACCCCATTGCCACAATGGTCAAAATGTGCTTCAGCTATGGACCCCACACTTACCTTTTGGTCACTGTGATGATGGGGGTTTAGGCCCCATTGCCACAATGGTCAAAATGTGCTTCAGCTATGGACCCCACACTTGCCTTTTGGTTACTGTGATGATGGGGGTTTAGACCCCATTGCCACAATGGTCAAAATGTGCTTCAGCTATGGACCCCACACTTACCTTTTGGTCACTGTGATGATGGGGGTTTAGGCCCCATTGCCACAATGGTCAAAATGTGCTTCAGCTATGGACCCCACACTTGCCTTTTGGTCACTGTGATGATGGGGGTTTAGGCCCCATTGCCACAATGGTCATGGGCTGCTTAGCATTGTGGGTGCCACACACATATATGTGTGGCACATGTGCTAGGGGGTCACATTGTATGTTCAATGTCATGTTCGGTGTTGTAGGCATTTGACACAGCCTGCTCACACGCTTGTCATGGTGGTGGGGGGATGTCTTAATCTTGCATTCCCTAGGTTGTGGTGTGCTTGTTGTGTCATGCATTGTCCATCCTATGAGTGGGGGTGGTAGTAGTGGTAGGCATCCAGCCCCCCTGGCTAAGGGTGGTAGTAGTGGTGGGCATCCTGCCCCCTGGCTAAGGGTGGTGGTAGGCATCCAGCCCCCTGGCTAAGGGTGGTGGTAGGCATCCAGCCCACCCTGGCTAAGGGTGGTAGTAGTGGTGGGCATCCTGCCCCCTGGCTAAGGGTGGTAGTGGTGGGCATCTGGCACCCCCCTGGCTAAGGGTGGTAGTGGTGGGCATCCAGCCCCCCTGGCTAAGGGTGGTGGTAGGCATCCAGCCCCCTGGCTAAGGGTGGTAGTAGTGGTGGGCATCCTGCCCCCCTGGGTGAGGGTGGTAGTAGTGGTAGGCATCCTGCCCCCTGGCTGAGGGTGGTAGTAGTGGTAGGCATCCAGCCCCCCTGGCTAAGGGTGGTGGTAGGCATCCAGCCCCCTGGCTAAGGGTGGTGGTAGGCATCCAGCCCCCCTGGCTAAGGGTGGTAGTAGTGGTGGGCATCCTGCCCCCCTGGCTAAGGGTGGTAGTAGTGGTAGGCATCCTGCCCCCCTGGTTGAGGGTGGTAGTAGTGGTAGGCATCCAGCCCCCTGGCTAAGGGTGGTAGTAGTGGTGGGCATCCTGCCCCCTGGTTGAGGGTGGTAGTAGTGGTAGGCATCCAGCCCCTGGCTAAGGGTGGTAGTAGTGGTGGGCATCCAGCCCCCCGGCTAAGGGTGGTGGTAGGCATCCAGCCCCCTGGCTAAGGGTGGTAGTAGTGGTGGGCATCCTGCCCCCTGGGTGAGGGTGGTAGTAGTGGTAGGCATCCTGCCCCCCTGGTTGAGGGTGGTAGTAGTGGTAGGCATCCTGCCCCCCTGGGTGAGGGTGGTAGTAGTGGTAGGCATCCTGCCCCCTGGGTGGGGGTGGTAGTAGTGGTAGGCATCCAGCCCCCCTGGCTAAGGGTGGTGGTAGGCATCCAGCCCCCTGGCTAAGGGTGGTGGTAGTGGTGGGCATCCTGCCCCCTGGCTAAGGGTGGTAGTAGTGGTAGGCATCCTGCCCCCCTGGTTGAGGGTGGTAGTAGTGGTAGGCATCCAGCCCCCTGGCTAAGGGTGGTAGTAGTGGTGGGCATCCAGCCCCCTGGCTAAGGGTGGTGGTAGGCATCCAGCCCCCTGGCTAAGGGTGGTAGTAGTGGTGGGCATCCTGCCCCCTGGGTGAGGGTGGTAGTAGTGGTAGGCATCCTGCCCCCTGGTTGAGGGTGGTAGTAGTGGTAGGCATCCTGCCCCCCTGGGTGAGGGTGGTAGTAGTGGTAGGCATCCTGCCCCCTGGGTGGGGGGTAGTAGTGGTAGGCATCCAGCCCCCCTGGCTAAGGGTGGTGGTAGGCATCCAGCCCCCTGGCTAAGGGTGGTAGTAGTGGTGGGCATCCTGCCCCCTGGCTAAGGGTGGTAGTAGTGGTAGGCATCCTGCCCCCCTGGTTGAGGGTGGTAGTAGTGGTAGGCATCCAGCCCCCTGGCTAAGGGTGGTAGTAGTGGTGGGCATCCTGCCCCCTGGCTAAGGGTGGTAGTAGTGGTGGGCATCCTGCCCCCTGGCTAAGGGTGGTAGTAGTGGTAGGCATCCAGCCCCCTGGCTAAGGGTGGTGGTAGGCATCCAGCCCCCTGGCTAAGGGTGGTAGTAGTGGTGGGCATCCTGCCCCCTGGCTAAGGGTGGTAGTAGTGGTAGGCATCCTGCCCCCTGGTTGAGGGTGGTAGTAGTGGTAGGCATCCAGCCCCCTGGCTAAGGGTGGTAGTAGTGGTGGGCATCCTGCCCCCTGGCTAAGGGTGGTAGTAGTGGTGGGCATCCTGCCCCCTGGCTAAGGGTGGTAGTAGTGGTAGGCATCCAGCCCCCTGGCTAAGGGTGGTGGTAGGCATCCAGCCCCCTGGCTAAGGGTGGTAGTAGTGGTGGGCATCCTGCCCCCTGGCTAAGGGTGGTAGTAGTGGTAGGCATCCTGCCCCCCTGGTTGAGGGTGGTAGTAGTGGTAGGCATCCAGCCCCGTGGCTAAGGGTGGTAGTAGTGGTGGGCATCCTGCCCCCTGGTTGAGGTGGTAGTAGTGGTAGGCATCCAGCCCCCTGGCTAAGGGTGGTAGTAGTAGTGGGCATCCTGCCCCCTGGGTGAGGGTGGTAGTAGTGGTAGGCATCCTGCCCCCTGGGTGGGGGTGGTAGTAGTGGTAGGCATCCAGCCCCCCTGGCTAAGGGTGGTGGTAGGCATCCAGCCCCCCTGGCTAAGGGTGGTAGTAGTGGTGGGCATCCTGCCCCCCTGGGCGAGGGTGGTAGTAGTGGTAGGCATCCTGCCCCCTGGCTAAGGGTGGTAGTAGTGGTGGGCATCCAGACCCCCTGGCTAAGGGTGGTGGTAGGCATCCAGCCCCCCTGGCTAAGGGTGGTAGTAGTGGTGGGCATCCTGCCCCCTGGGTGAGGGTGGTAGTAGTGGTAGGCATCCTGCCCCCTGGCTAAGGGTGGTAGTAGTGGTGGGCATCCAGCCCCCCTGGCTAAGGGTGGTGGTAGGCATCCAGCCCCCCTGGCTAAGGGTGGTAGTAGTGGTGGGCATCCTGCCCCCCTGGGTGAGGGTGGTGGTAGGCATCCAGCCCCCCTGGCTAAGGGTGGTGGTAGGCATCCAGCCCACCCTGGCTAAGGGTGGTAGTAGTGGTGGGCATCCTGCCCCCTGGCTAAGGGTGGTAGTGGTGGGCATCTGGCACCCCCTGGCTAAGGGTGGTAGTAGTGGTGGGCATCCAGCCCCCCTGGCTAAGGGTGGTGGTAGGCATCCAGCCCCCCTGGCTAAGGGTGGTAGTAGTGGTGGGCATCCTGCCCCCTGGCTAAGGGTGGTAGTAGTGGTAGGCATCCTGCCCCCCTGGTTGAGGGTGGTAGTAGTGGTAGGCATCCAGCCCCGTGGCTAAGGGTGGTAGTAGTGGTGGGCATCCTGCCCCCCTGGTTGAGGGTGGTAGTAGTGGTAGGCATCCAGCCCCCTGGCTAAGGGTGGTAGTAGTGGTGGGCATCCTGCCCCCCTGGGTGAGGGTGGTAGTAGTGGTAGGCATCCTGCCCCCTGGGTGGGGTGGTAGTAGTGGTAGGCATCCAGCCCCCTGGCTAAGGGTGGTGGTAGGCATCCAGCCCCCCTGGCTAAGGGTGGTAGTAGTGGTGGGCATCCTGCCCCCCTGGGTGAGGGTGGTAGTAGTGGTAGGCATCCTGCCCCCCTGGCTAAGGGTGGTAGTAGTGGTGGGCATCCAGCCCCCCTGGCTAAGGGTGGTGGTAGGCATCCAGCCCCCTGGCTAAGGGTGTAGTAGTGGTGGGCATCCTGCCCCCCTGGGTGAGGGTGGTAGTAGTGGTAGGCATCCTGCCCCCTGGTTGAGGGTGGTAGTAGTGGTAGGCATCCTGCCCCCTGGTTGAGGGTGGTAGTAGTGGTAGGCATCCTGCCCCCCTGGTTGAGGGTGGTTGTGGTGGTTGGCATCCAGCCCCCTGGGTTGGGGTGGTGGCGCGCATTCAGGCCCCTGTGTGCATATGTGGCATTGGTGATGGGCATCCCGCCCCTATGGTGCTGCTGTTGCTGGTGTAAGTATATTCAGATTCCCAGTGTATGTGTGTGATGTGTCGTGTACGTGTTGTATGTGTTTTGTGGTTGGTGTCTGACTTACCTTCTGCGCCGTACGCGTCCGTGCCTGTTCCGGTAGTAGATGTAGAATATTGGTATGATCGGGACGAAGGGATTCATGGTTGGTTCGTGTCGTTCGTCCTTCTCGTTGCTTCGCGTCGTCCTCGTCGCTGGCTTCGTCCTCGTCGCCTCGCGTCGTCCTCGTCGGTGCTGTGTTCGTCTCGTAGCCGTGGATCGTGTTGTGGCGCGATTCGGAGCTTATGTGCGCCTCTCCCGGATGCTTTGACGTGCCGTGCGTAGCGACGGGTTCGGGCGCGTACGGAAAGCGCATCGTACTTGTTCGGCCGGACGGGGCTGCATTTTCCCTTCCGTGCGACTCGATTCGGCGTTTCCGGATTCGCCTCGGTCGGAGAACAGGACCTGGTTTGGGTGAGTACGGCTCGGCCGGGATTTTTGCTGTTGTGCGCATCGTACTTGCTCGTTCGGTGTACTGTATGGATCGGTCGGGAAACTGGCTTTCGCATGGCTTTTTTCCCGACCGAATAGTATTGGGTGCGCCTCCGACCGAGATCGGAATCGGCCCCTATATATGAGGTTTGCACGGAATTCTGGGTAGGAAAATTTTTGGGGGATAGACGCAAGCCATACCTCCATGTAATGGCCAAGATGTCTAGTTTACAGAAATGTGTAGGTTTGGTAGGCTTCCATAGATGGCCACTGAGCACGGGGCCAAAAACCCAGGTGCAACTCTTTAAAAAGCAGGTCGTTTTGTGATAGGTCATTTTGATGTCTCCTCTATACGTTTTGGGCGTTTGCATGACGCGGGTAATTGGCACACCAACATGAGTGAGGTAGCACTTTTAATAGGAGAGTTTGGAGAATGCAGGGTGGGTGGAAGTTTGTGGAACAACGCAGATTGCAGAACTTTCCATCACAGGAATGTGATGGAAATTGTTTTTTTTTTACAGTTTGAGGTTAAAAGGGGATTCTGGGTAACAGAACATGGTAAAAGACATACAAGTCACCCCATCATGGATTTGCCTGGATGTCTAGTTGTCAAAAATGTATACGTTTGCTAGGTTTCAGCTAGGTGCCAGCAGAGCTAGGATTCAAAATACAAAGCTAGGCACTTTGAAAAACAAAGGTCAGTTTTACTGCAAAAATGTGGTGGGTCCACGTTGCATTTTGGGCCATTTCCTGCTGCCGGCACTAGGCCTACCCACACAAGTGAGCTACCGTTTTTATCAGGAGACTTGTGGAATATGGGGTGGGTAGAATTTTGTAGATAAAGGCAGATTTCCATCACAGAAATAAAAGGAAAATGTGTTTAATTTTTGAGAAGTTTGAGGTTTGCAACGGATTCTGGGACACAGAACCTGAAGAGAGCCACACAAGTGACCCCATACTGGATTTCACTTGGGGGCTCATTAGGATGTTGTGACGTTCACCACCGCCGAGCTGACGGTGGCGACCGCCACCACATCGTAACGATTGAAACCCCCCTTCATATTACAATGGAGGGGGGTTTCACAGCGGACGCAAAGTGCGTCCGCCGCTTTTCAGCCGGCAGTCAATCATTCCGATTGCCAGCCGGGCAGAACTAGTATGTTGGCGGTGCCTAACAGGCACCACCATCCATATTAGGATGGTGTGATGTGAAGGCCTTTCCATGGCTGCTTCGCCGCCATGGAAATGATGGCAGGAATTGCTTTGGGGGCCCGCTGCGGGCCCTCAAGTGGGTTGGAGGGGTGGGGGCTGCACTTGGGGGTATCTATGGTACCACCCTCATTGCCATCCAGAAGGTGCCAGGCACCGCGCCGTGCCTGCCACTTTGTCCATGGCAATGCACGACATGCCTCTTTGGCTTTGCGGTGGGTGCTGCTTACAGCAGCGCACGAGACAAAGTGAAAGATGCGGGATGCGACCGCCACGGTAGCGGTCGCATACTAATTGGCAGTGTGGGACCTCCCATAGCTGGCAGATGGTAAGAACACCGCTAGGGTTGTCCGCCCACCATCCTCATGGGGCCCTTAGTGTATAATTTAAAAAAATATATAGGTTGGCAAAGGTTTTGCGAGGTGCCTGAAGAGCGAGGATTCAAAATCCATAGCTAGGCAAAAAAAGGGCCAGTTTTCATTTTAAAAATGTGGTGGGTCCACGTTGCGTTTTGGGCCAATTCCTGTCGTGGGCACTAGGCCTATACACATAAGTAAGGTAGCATTTTTATAGGGAGACTTAGGGGAAAACAGAATAGTAGAAGAACTGTTATTACCAATTAAATTTCTTTGCAGTTAAGCCTTCCTAATGTAAAAATTGGGAAATAAGAAGTCATTTAAAAAATGTCATCTAAATCACATGCTTGCATGGGTAGCCACAATTTTGGAGATATGCAAAACACACAGGGGTCGATTCCGATTCGGGCCGGAAAAAGCACCGACCGACTCGGATCCGGAAAAATACCGACCGACACGTACCCGTGGCACACGACACGCCAAGTACGATGCAAGGCGCGAAAAATCCGACCGACACGCACCGAAACCAAGTCGACCGACCGAGCCGCACGGAAAACAGCAATCCGGCCGGAAAAACACGCGAATCCAACCGACCGACACGCACCCGGAACAAATCCGACCGAAACGTACACGCGAACTCCAAACCGCAAAGTACGATGCAAGGCGCGAAACCACGACCGAGTCGGACGGAGGACAAGCCGTACGACCGACACGCATACAAAACCGAGCCGAAGCAACACAATACACCGCGACCGACGCGTACGCAGCATTGAAAACTGCACAAACACAGCGTGAACGAAACGGAGAACACCGTACGAGATCAATGCAGGGTCCGACTCGGTCACAAGAACGTTTCCAACATACACAAACAGCACAAAGGAAAAATCACCCAAAAAAGGCCAAACAAGCAATTACCAAGCCAATAAATACTGGGGGGTGGGGACAGAGAACAAAGACACACCCACAACTCCACCTATATAAAGGACACAAATCACTACCATGAGCCTTTGCAAATGCCATTCCACTGCCAGCACCCAAGAGAAAGCAACCACACACCCACAGCTCATCCCTCACACAAGCCACACACCATCAGCACACCAACAAATACCTACCTCACATACACCCAGCAAAACACACACTCACACACCCTCACCTGCACACCAACACACACATCACTCACCATCACCACCCATCACCATGCCCCCCAAGAAGAATCACAAGTTCCTAGATTGTGAATTGGAAGTCCTGGTAGACGAGATCCTCAGGGTAGAGCCACAGCTGTTTGGCACATTGGTCCAACAGACCCCCATGTCGCAGAAAACCAAGATGTGGGAGAGGATCAACAACAGGGTGAACGCCCAATCACCATGTCGGCGCACAAAGACCGACATCCAGAACAGGTGGTATGACGTGCGCAGGAGGGTACGGAAACTGCTGAAGCAAGACTACATCAACAGCCAACACACCGGCAGTGGCCCTCCTGCCAAGCCAATATACCTCAGGCCCTGGGAGGAGAAGGTGCGGGCCATCCTTCCGCCAGTGAGCGTATATGGACTAGAGGACATCCCAGAGCCTGGTGAGTACACAACAAATGTACACAATATACTGCCACAAAACACACACACATCACTGTCAAGGGAGAGTCAAACCATGCACTCATAGCAATTACACAGCAACCAGAACAGAATCATCCCAAAATGTGTATGTCAGTCAGATAAACACAACACATGCCATCAAAAAGTCACATCCAACTGTGCCAACACATGTACAAACACAACCACAACTACAGCTAGGCAGTGGCACAAATAGAACTAACAAACACATCCACACATGTAGCCACCACAACAACACCAACACACAGTGAAGACCACTCAAAGGAAGGAATTCTGTGTATGCTGGCCAAGTCAGTGTAGCCAATAGCATCATGGGAGTCGCAGTCACACATATTGCCCCCCACAACTGTCCCATCAACACCACCATGAACCATGCGCACATCACAGGGAGTGGAGAAGGACTCACAAGATGGCTGACACTGGCTACTGCTGTGGGGAGCACAAGGCCCTGCTGGCAACTGTGCACCAACAAACAGCAGGACACCACTGACTGACATCCTGAGAGACAACTTCCACTCCCTGCAAAGCAAGCACGTTCCATGGTGGGATATCTGGCTGGCTGGGTGGGAAGGGGGACTTGCAGCACTGACTATAGTCACAAGCACCTCCCCTCACACACACCCCCCAACACAAACTCCACAGTACCCACCTGGTAGAATGCAATGCCCTCCATCCTAACACAAGATCCCACAAAGAACCACCACCCTGGGTTATGTTGTGTGAAGCACAGGGACACTCTTGGGACTCTTAGCCAAACAACTGCCAGGACAACACTCCCAGCCATCCTGTCAGCACAGCCAGCCCACCCCACAGGGAAGCAGAGTCAAAAGGAAGGAAGCATGGGCATGCTGGGAAGGGGGTGGAGGCAATAGCATGATGGGAGTCGTAGTCACTGATATTGGTCACCCCCACAACTGTCCCATCAACACCACCCTGAACCATGCTCACATCACAGGGAGTGGAGAAGGACTCACAAGATGGCTGACACTGGCTACTGCTGTGGGGAGCACAAGGCCCTGCTGCCAACTGTGCACCAACAAACAGCAGGACACCACTGACTGACATCCTGAGAGACAACTTCCACTCCCTGCAACGCAAGCACGTTCCATGGTGGGATAACTGACTGGCTGGGTGGGTGGGAAGGAGGGCCGGCTGTCAACCAAACACAACCAATGCAGACCATGTTCACACCCCAAAAAATACATAAAAATGCCCAAATAATGCAGGACAATGTGCCACACCAATATCAACCCCTGACTGTGACGACTTAGGACAATGCAATGTACAGGCCCGCACCCAGAGGCACAGTCACAACTGTCATGTGTGTCAACCATTGATGCCTGCAGAAACATAACATACATTGTTTGTGTCTCCCAAAAACAGGTGATGATGGGGACACAGCAGCAGACGCTGAGGAGTCCCAGTCCCAGGCTCAAGAGGATGCCGAGCTCACTGGCGTCGTACAGCCTCTGTCCTCCTCGGACGATGAAGAACAACCTGGCACATCCGGTGCAAGTCAACATGCAGCACCAGCAGGACCACCAGCTGCAGCACCAGCAGGACCACCAGCTGCACCCCCTGCACCCACCCCTCCAACGACTGTCACCACGAATACCATCCCTGCCGACATGGACAGAACAAGGAGCAACACCAGCACAGGGACCCTGGACCAACCTGGGGCCATGGACACCACCACCACCACCAACCCCCAAGGTGGACCAGGGTTATCTGTGCATGCCACTGCACACACTGCACATGTCAGCAGTGGTGGTGGGAGGGGTGGGAGACAGAGGTCGCTGCTTGCAGATGTTGCTGGTGTGCATGATGACCCACAACGGGTACGCATAGCTGATGCGTACCAGTCCAGCACCGGAGAGCTCAGCCAGGTAGTGGGGCTCCTCAGAGACATTAAACAGCAGCAGGCTGCCCATCATGCCCGCTTGGACTCCCACATGTCCCACGTGGAGTCACACATGTCCCGTGTGGACTCACACATGTCCCGCGTGGAGTCCAAGTGGGATGCACTGCACGAGATGACGGCGGTGCACAGGGACATTTTACAATGCCTCCGCCAGATGAACAGCAACCAGTCCACACCTCCCTGTGTGCCAACAACATCTGGTGCCGAACAAACTGCAACTGCCACAGGGAGGGAGGAGGACTCTGGCGGAGAGTCCCCTGCACCGCAGCAGCCTGCACTTGAGGGCCCCCCCAAGAAGAGGGGTCGTCCGAGGAGGGAAAAGTGAGAGGCCGATGGCCAAGCGCAACTCCCAGGAAGCCTGAACCTGTTCTGGATGTTCGCCTTTGTGCACAGACTGTTCACCCTGTTGATGGCAACACTACTCCCACACATTGCATGGGGAGTACAAGTTGGACCAATGTGTCAGACAACTGTGGCCCGATACTGGGGATCCTGTCTACCCGGACTTTCAATTCACCTAGGAACTTGGGATTGCAAGATTTATGTACAGCACAACCCATCCTATGCACTATTAACACAAATGTATCACAATAAACACACTAATACACCATACTTGCCTCTGTCGTGATTCCAACGTGGGTGCTGTTATGGGGATGATGAACTGCAAAATTACACTGTGTATGCGAACTGCAACAGCAAGGACAACACAGGCATGTGAGTACAGGAAACGTGACACACATGAGGGAGACACACCACCAGGGCTACACGACACATACACACCTAGGCCATCTGACTCATTGCCTACACTGATGTTGCCAGGGAAGACGGTGCAATGCACAGACACCACACCCATTCCCAGTTGTAGTCAAGTAGCCCACAGGTGCAGTAAGCAAATGGCAGTCAAATATGTGACCACAGACAACGCACATCACAAAGTGAAGCACAGGTTTATTACACAGTTGCAACATGCCGTAACCACTACAGATGCAAGGTAACCCCACCTGGCAGCGGGCACACAGTCAACAACTGTAGACGGAAGGAAGTCCATGGGTGTGGCGCACATCACCTGTAGGGACACAACAGCTACCAGCCTGGATGTGCAATCACGTCGTCGGTGGACACAGTTGACCAAACGAATCTGAAAGTACCCTGTGAAGGACAGAAATGACACACAGTCAAAAGCAATGGAGTACAGGACAGAACAGCAAAACACATGCACAATACATGTTACAAGATACCCACCCAGAACCAAGTTAGCATGTCAACACTGTTGGGGAGTACAGCCCACCTGTTAGCACACATCGCAACACACATCCAGTCAAGTGGCCCATGGACACACTCCCACAGCACCAGAGCACCACCCACACATCATGCCAACTCACATCATTGACATGACACCTCAGGATACTCACATTCAGCTAAAGAAGTTGGTGATGAGCTGTGTGCGGACATCACCATCACCATCATCATCATCATCATCGTCACTGGCATCGTGGTCCAGGCCAGGATCCTCCACAGGTGGCGGATGTTGGTCATTGTCATCCTGGATGAGAGGCAACTCCTTCCGCACTGCCAGGTTGTGGAGCATGCAGCAGACGATGATAATCTTGCACACTTTCGCAGGGGCATATGGGAGGGACCCTCCGGTCTTGTCCAGGCAGCGGAAGCGGCTCTTCAGGAGACCAAAGGTCCGCTCAATCACTCTCCTGGTCCGACCATGTGCCTCATTGTAGCGCATCTGGGCAGGTGTCACAGGGTTCCTGAGGGGTGTCAGCAACCACGGCATGTTGGGGTATCCCGAGTCACCTACGGACAGACAAGTGCACATTAGCTGACTTGGAACAGTGGGCGGAATACTACAGATCAGATCACACACAATGGCACAAAGTCAGTACACACCGACAAGCCAGGCACGCTGGTTCTGCATCTGTGCCATCATCCTGGGGATGCGACTACTCCTCATCACAAAGGCATCGTGTGCTGAACCAGGGAAACGGGCACACACGTGTGTGATGGTCATGTCTGCAAGACACACCACCAGTGCATTGACTGAGTGGTAGTGCTTGCGGTTCCTGTAGGCCTGCTCCTGGGCCTGTGGTGGTACCAAAGCCACATGTGTCCCATCAATGGAGCCAATTACATGCGGCATCCTCCCCAGGGCATAAAAGTCACTCTTCACGTCAGTGAGTCGTCGCAGTCTAGGGAAATAGATGTACCGGTTCAGGAAGAGCAACATTGCCGCCAAAACATCGCGGAGCACACGGCTGAACATGGTCTGTGACATCCCACCAGCAGTCGCCACAGTATGTTGGAAGGTACCAGTGGCAAAGAAGTGTAGGGCTGCCATCACCTTCACCTTGGGGGTCAGCGCTGTAGGATACGGCCGGCCAGGCTGCAAATGTGGGGCCAACTGCACTGCCAAATCCTCAATCAGCTGCCTGGTGAAGCGGTACCATCGGATGCTGTCCCGTTCCACCATCGTTGCCAGGTCTGGGAATGGCCGATGGACAGCAGGAGCCCTGCAGTGCAGAGGAGAAGTAAGCAAGATTGTCAGTCACCCCACATATGCGGCATTGAACACACTCAAGATCCCAACATACATCATTATGAGGCACAACTACATGAAGTGTGCAGTACCGGAAGGACATGTATGGTACATACATGGCCAACATCTGTCAACACGGTCCAACAGGTGGCATCAATTAGTCCCAGGTTGGCCCATTGGATATCATGAGGCCGTGTCACAGTTCCCATCTCCTGCTGCTGTGTCACAATAACCCCCCACAGGGACATGTGAGGACAGATGTGCCCCAGGCACCACAGCTCAACGACAGGTACATTCCCAGGGACCCTGTAATGCCACATGGACACTGGCATTACATGGAGTATCATGTATACACCACAGCAAAACAACCATGACCCCCACAGGTAGTGGCCCCACTTGCTACGGCAGGACAGACATGGATGCCTGTGACACACACGCACAACATCAGAGTCCATGCACACACAACTTGGATGTGGAGACTGTCTCCCATTGTGCACATGAAATCAGAGACATTGTAAACACCACATGCACAAAGACTGTGGAGGACCATCACTATTGTGCCACTGGGACACCCTGGCTCAAACATACCGTCCCACATGGGACTCACGGGGTATGTGACATGACATACACATACACCACTGTGAAATGTGACCATGGCACATGCACAGATATGAACAGTTGCACATCACAGTGGTCACGTACACGTAACACCCAGGATCCTGTCCCCATGAACACGTGCACAGCCTGGGGGTGGCTGCCCACAGGTGACACCCACAGGACAACATGTACACCAACATACACACAATAGGAAATGCAGCCTTACATGCCTCATGATAAAGTTTGGACAGGCTGTCGTGTGGTAGGTGTGCCCCTCACTCCCTGGGAGCTATCTGTGGCTGGCATATGTCCATCTGAGACAGGCATGCTGACATATGCCAGTCACATGTACAGTGATGCGTTGAACTGCAATGGACCGATCGGTGCCTCCGGCCGGCCCATTGCTTTCAATGTGTGCGGGTACGCGTTGTACCCCTGTGCGCGTTGAACTGCAATGGACCGATCGGTGCCTCCGGCCGGCCCATTGCTTTCAATGTGTGCGGGTACGCGTTGTACCCCTGTGCGCGTTGAACAGCAATGGACCGATCGGTGCCTCCGGCCGGCCCATTGCTTTCAATGTGTGCGGGTACGCGTTGTACCCCTGTGCGCGTTGAACTGCAATGGACCGATCGGTGCCTCCGGCCGGCCCATTGCTTTCAATGTGTGCGGGTACGCGTTGTACCCCTGTGCGCGTTGAACAGCAATGGACCGATCGGTGCCTCCGGCCGGCCCATTGCTTTCAATGTGTGCGGGTACGCGTTGGACCCCTGTGCGCGTTGAACTGCAATGGACCGATCGGTGCCTCCGGCCGGCCCATTGCTTTCAATGTGTGCGGGTACGCGTTGTACCCCTGTGCACGTTGTACCGCAATGGACCGATCGGTGCGCACCCATTGACAATGGGCTTGCCTGGCAACGGACGCGTTTTCGAATTTTGAACGAGTCGGTTGCTGGAAAATCAGTTGGTCACCCACAACAATGTTGCAAAATCATGTATGTCATGAAGTTGAAGATTTGAAGGATGCTGTGGGCGTGTTTTGGTGCTGCTATTCCATGGATTGGCCAGATTCAGAAGATGCAAACGACTTGGACCTATCACTTTGGACACAAGGGACAGTATCTGCCTCTCCAGCACATATATATTGCTGGCTGTTCCCCTGAGAGCCCACTTGCCTGCACTACATGCTCCAAGACGACATCTGCCACTGCACTGCTGCTGTCTCTGCCCCTCTGGACCCTGCAATGGCACGTACTGTGGAGAGAGCCCCAGCCTTCAGCCTTGAAGAGAACCAGGCCCTGCTGGACAGCCTACTTCCACAGTACAGCAAGCTGTATGGGACACCAGGGGAGCAGGTGAGTGTTCTGTGCACTGCCTTTCTGAATGTGCATTTTGTCTGACTAGCAAGGCTGAGAGTCTGCACGCCACTGGCTAGCAGGCTCACTGAGTAGTTGTCACCCCCATAGTGTGTAGTGACTTGCACTGGACAGGTATGGTGCAGTGACAGTGCATTTGAACATGGTTTTACTTCCCATGCAATGATACCATGTAGTGACGTCTGGCAAACTGTCCATGGTCAGCTTTGCACTGCCTGTGTACATCATGTGCCCCTGTGATTGAGACATGTATATACAACTGTGTCATGCACGGATATGTTGCATGTGTGGTAATGGCCTTTTCACTTTGTCATCCTCACAGGTTAATGCCCATCGGAAGCAGGAAATCTGGAAGGACATCGTCCGGGCTGTCCGGTCCGTGGGGGTCTACAAGCGCCGGATCCGCAACTGCCAGAAGAGGTGGCAGGACCTTCGGGCTGGACCCGGAGGATTGCACGGGTCCAGCTGAAGCTGTCGCCTCCTCGCAGGAGGGGCGGAACACGGACCCTGACCCCCACATGCTCCAGATCCTGGCGGTGGTCTTTCCAGACCTGGATGGGCAGCTGAAGGCCAGACAGCAGCAAGGAGGGGGTGAGTCAAAGACTGCACTGTGAACTCTGTATTACATGCTTTGTGCCCTCCTCTGGCCTGGTTCAACTGCCACAGTGCAGCAGTCATGTTGTCCAGGAGCCATGTCCCTCTATTGTGCACTGCCCACTGCTCATCTGATACCCAGGTGTGGCCCTTACAGTCAGGGAATTGTGTCACTTGGGACTGTGTCCTTGCAGTTTGCTTCACTAAAGGTGGGGGACAGCATCTGTTTCCCTAACTCTGTTGTGGGCATCATGGGTGGGTCCATTGTTCACACAACGCCTGGGTTTGGACATGTGATCTGCGTGTTGCTTTGATATGCCGTCCACTTGCTGAGCTGAGCCACCACATGTGCCTGGGGTATGTGGCACACGCCCATGCAGCGGGTGGGAACAATGTTTGGGCCCCAGGAGTGTGCAGATTACGTGTGTCACACATACATAGCCAGCTATCCACTGTCCAGGGCACATCCCTCATTCATGTGGAGCAGGACAGTCATGCCTACTCCAGGCCATGCAATGCACTCTGTACTCCCACTCCCGTGTATCAGCTGACACATTGTGCACAGTGATTTGACCCCTCCGGTGTCTGCCTCTGTGTCAGTGTGCTGTGGATTAGTTGCCAGGACTGCTGGGGTGTTTCTTGGTAGGGGCTCAGCATGCCCCTGGAGATGTGACCATAGGAGACGATACTTGTGTGTCACATAGGTGTTTGATCAGCTGCCCGTGCAGACTGGGGTATGCGAATGTGATGTTCAGGCAGCTGTTCCCCATTCACAGCAAATTGTGAGGGGCTCAGGTTCAGAGGGTAGTGTCACAGGTCTCCCATATGTCCAATAGGTGTGACCTGGACAGATGAGGGTTGAGATGATGTGTTGTGTGGGGGATGTACATGTGCACTTGTGCAGCTCCAGGACTTGCATTCCCCATGACCTACTATTGTGACACAGTGCATAGTGTTGTTGTCTGGCTGCCAAGTCATACATCACTGAGACAGTGATGTATGACTTAACAGTCATGCCTCTGCCATGGCATGTGTCAACTTATTTGTGGTCCTGCAGGGGAGTGACATGTGCTACATGCACACCATAGTGGCGCTGGCTATCAGGACATGGGTGCATCATGGTGTCTGTCGCTGGTATGCATCACATGCATTTCCTATTTGACTCTGGGCATCCCTTTCATCCGGAAACCTGTACTGACTCAGTGGCAAGAGCTGTGATGTGTCCACACCGTGTCCTCTGCACTGTCCAACTACTGTGTACTTGGTGCATGTGTCCACACTGGGGTGTTGCAATCCAACAGACACCAGACAGATGGGTGCAAGGCCATGTGGGATGTGAGTGCCATGCTTGGCATCAGACTGACAATTGGCTTCTCCTGTTCAGTTAGGGCACTTTTAGCAATGTACAACTAATGATGCCAGGGCTTGCTCTGTGATGTGCTGTGCTCACAGTGGTGTGTGCGTTTGGTGCAGGTGACTGATGTCTGTCTGTTTCCCCATTGTTTGCAGATACATCCACGGCCACGGAAGGGGACAGCTCCACGGACCAGGAGGAGCCAGAGAGCCAGACTGGGTCAGCAGCCGAGGAGTGGTCGGAGGGACCCAGTGGCACGGAGGGCGAGGGGAGCCACACCGAGGAATCCTCAGCACCATCCACCTCAGCTGAGGACCAGAGCAACTCGGAGGATGACTCCCTTGTGGAGGCGGGTGTCAGCAGCCACCACACCCCAGCTAGTGTTGCTGTCCCCGCCACCACCAGCACCACCACCGCCCTCCCATCGGCTCCCATTCCCCAGGTCCGTGGAGGCTCCCATGTTCGGGAGCGTGTCTCCTTTGGCCCAGGCACCGCACCCCCTGCCCCTGTGTCCCCTGCTGCCCTGAGTGAGGAGTCTGTGTACCTCCTTCGCCAGCTCCATGTAGGGCAGACAGCCATGCTGAGTGTCCTCCATGCGCACACCGCACTGTTGACTCAGCTGGTGTCGTTCATGGAGGGCATCTCATCGGGCATGTCTGACCTACAGAGGGGCAACAGGTCCATGGACTCCTCCCTGACGGCAGCAGTGTCCCTCCTCAGACAGTCCCTCACCCCTCCTGCCTCTGCTCCATCCACACTCCCCAGCACCTTGCCCGTCCCAAGCACACACACACCGGCACAGGCACACACCAGCACACACACATCCAGCACACAGACACACACGCCACAAACTAAACGCACACGCACGCACAGTCAGGGGACTGAAACCAGACTCACAGGGGATGGGGCCCTGGTACACACACACGCATCCACGGGCACTGCGCAGTCCTCAGTTGCCTCTCCCTCCAAAGCACCCTCCCTTGCCTCACCTGCAACCCCAAAGACCCAGCGCCTCTTCCTCAGTGACCTCGGCCTCTTCCCTCCGATCCAGCTGCCCCAGCATCCAGGGGGAAGAGGAAGCCCCCCACACGGAGCAGAGTGCCCCTCGCCCCCGGACACCCTCCCCAGGCGCAGACAGACTGAGGCCCCCACCCGCAAGTCCCCCCGGAGTGGTAAGAGCAAGACCCCGCCGCCGCCCTGCAGCTCAAGCACCAGGTCACCTTCCTCCATCCCTCAGGCCCCCACTCCACAGGTGCCCCCGCCACACCCTGCCCCAGGTTCCCCCACCCACAGATATACCATCCCCAAGAGGCTCCGGCCTTCTCCCCCTGCCACTTGCTCTCCCGGCACCACACCCCCGCTGCGCTTGTCTGTGCCACTGATGTGGTGAGGGTGTCCTCCCCTCTGTCCAGCCCACCTTGCCTGTTCCCCATTCTCCTCCCCTGGTGGTAGGCACTGCAGTGGAGTCCACTACCACCCTGTCTGACTTGGGCACTGCAGTGGCGGACCTGTCCACTCCATCTGCAGGGTCCACTGCAGTCGTGCCGGCACCCACAACATCTGAGCCATGCCCCCCAGTTGTGCCGGCACACACCATGTCAGACACCTCCACTGCAGTTGTCAGTGGCTCTCCAGCACCCACCACCCCTTCCCTGCTTCCTCCTGGTGAGCCCTGATCCTGTCCCTGCGGTGCCTGGCCTACCCCCCGGTTGCCCCTCCTAGTGGATTGTCCCTGGTTTTGTGCAGGCATGTGTAGGGTGGCATCTGCCACTGTCACCCACTCTGTGACTTTGTTGATGGACTGGCCATTGGCCTTTGTTTATGTTCTACCGGACTTCTACTTTTAATGCCACATATGCTGAATAAAGCAACTTTCTGTTCTCTAGTGCTTTTGCTTCTGATGTACATGATGTTGATGATGCTAAGAATGCCCTTGCTGCAGTGATGGTGATATTTGGTCTCATGATAATGAAGTGTTACTGTGCAGGAACCCATGTGGTCCAGGGGTTATGTGTCCTATCCTGTGGTGTATCCATGTCATCCATAGCAGCATCTGAGGGTGTCATGTGTTCAGTATTTGGCAATGAGATTTCCTACTTAGATTGGCAACTTCACATCTGTGGCTTCCACCCCTGCACATCTGTTGTGCCTGCCATTGTTCTATTCGTCTACTTCCCTGACCGTGTGGCCATCTCCAGTGAACATGCAGGTTTGGGCATCAATGGGGAAGGACTCATCTGTGTTGTCAGTGCAACATTGCTATACAAGTGTGTTGGATCTGTGCTGATGATTCCGTTGGCACTTCCATGACCAGGCTGATGGGACGGGAGCCCTCATTTGTTGCTAATTGTTGATTGTGTGTCCCATTGCTGCCATGGTATGGTATCTGTTCGCCTCACATCTGCAGTCTCCACAGGGTATCTGCATGTGTGTGCCCATTGGTGCAAATATGTGGGTCTGCATTCGGATGGTCACTTCTGTCATTGTGTCATTGATGATTGTTGACGGTGTCAGCCCCCATGGGTGTTGTTTGTCTGCACATGGCCAAAGTTATGTCTTATTTGCACTGCAGGATTTGGCTCCCCCAATTTATGTTGCAATGGGACACATACACTACTTTGCCACTGATGTGTTTGTTGTTCTGTGACCAGGAATCATCCATGCAGTTTGGCAGTTGCACCTCTTACTTTGTCAACACTTGCCTTTTGGTCACTGTGATGATGGGGGTTTGGACCCCATTGCCACAATGTTCAAAATGTGCTTCAGCTATGGACCCCACACTTACATTTTGGTCACTGTGATGATGGGGGTTTGGACCCCATTGCCACAATGTTCAAAATGTGCTTCAGCTATGGACCCCACACTTACATTTTGGTCACTGTGGTGATGGGGGTTTGGACCCCATTGCCACAATGTTCAAAATGTGCTTCTGCTATGGACCCCACACTTACCTTTTGGTCACTGTGATGATGGGGGTTTGGACCCCATTGCCACAATGTTCAAAATGTGCTTCAGCTATGGACCCCACACTTACATTTTGGTCACTGTGGTGATGGGGGTTTGGACCCCATTGCCACAATGGTCATGGCCTGCTTGCATTGTGGGTGCCACACACATATATGTGTGGCACATGTGCTAGGGGGTCACATTGTATGTTCAAAGTCATGTTCGGTGTTGTAGGCATTTGACACAGTCTACACACGCTTGTCATGGTGTTGGGGGGATGTCTTCTTCTTGCCTTCCCTAGGTTGTGGTGTGCTGGTTGTGTCATGCATTGTCCATCCTATGAGTGGGGGTGGTAGTAGTGGTAGGCATCCTGCCCCCTGGCTAAGGGTGGTGGTAGGCATCCAGCCCCCCTGGGTGAGGGTGGTAGTAGTGGTGGGCATCCTGCCCCCCTGGGTGAGGGTGGTAGTAGTGGTAGGCATCCTGCCCCCCTGGGTGAGGGTGGTAGTAGTGGTGGGCATCCTGCCCCCTGGGTTAGGGTGGTAGTAGTGGTAGGCATCCTGCCCCCCTGGGTGAGGGTGGTAGTAGTGGTGGGCATCCTGCCCCCTGGCTAAGGGTGGTAGTAGTGGTAGGCATCCTGCCCCCCTGGGTGAGGGTGGTAGTAGTGGTGGGCATCCTGCCCCCTGGCTAAGGGTGGTAGTAGTGGTAGGCATCCTGCCCCCTGTGTAAGGGTGGTAGTAGTGGTAGGCATCCTGCCCCCCCTGGGTGAGGGTGGTAGTAGTGGTAGGCATCCTGCCCCCCTGGCTAAGGGTGGTAGTAGTGGTAGGCATCCTGCCCCACCTGGGTGAGGGTGGTAGTAGTGGTAGGCATCCTGCCCCCTGGGTAAGGGTGGTAGTAGTGGTAGGCATCCTGCCCCCTGGGTATGGGTGGTAGTAGTGGTAGGCATCCTGCCCCCTGGGTGATGGTGAGTAGTGGTAGGCATCCTGCCCCCTGTGTAAGGGTGGTAGTAGTGGTAGGCATCCTGCCCCCTGGGTGAGGGTGGTAGTAGTGGTAGGCATCCTGCCCCCTGGGTGAGGGTGGTAGTAGTGGTGGGCATCCTGCCCCCTGGCTAAGGGTGGTAGTAGTGGTAGGCATCCTGCCCCCTGGGTGAGGGTGGTAGTAGTGGTGGGCATCCTGCCCCCCTGGGTGAGGGTGGTAGTAGTGGTAGGCATCCTGCCCCCCTGGGTGAGGGTGGTAGTAGTGGTGGGCATCCTGCCCCCCTGGGTGAGGGTGGTAGTAGTGGTAGGCATCCTGCCCCCCTGGGTGAGGGTGGTAGTAGTGGTGGGCATCCTGCCCCCTGGGTGAGGGTGGTAGTAGTGGTAGGCATCCTGCCCCCCTGGGTGAGGGTGGTAGTAGTGGTGGGCATCCTGCCCCCTGGGTGAGGGTGGTAGTAGTGGTAGGCATCCTGCCCCCCTGGGTGAGGGTGGTAGTAGTGGTGGGCATCCTGCCCCCTGGCTAAGGGTGGTAGTAGTGGTAGGCATCCTGCCCCCTGGGTGAGGGTGGTAGTAGTGGTAGGCATCCTGCCCCCTGGGTAGGGTGGTAGTAGTGGTAGGCATCCTGCCCCCTGGGTAAGGGTGGTAGTAGTGGTAGGCATCCTGCCCCCCTGGGTGATGGTGGTAGTAGTGGTAAGCATCCTGCCCCCCTGTGTAAGGGTGGTGTAGTGGTAGGCATCCTGCCCCCCTGTGTAAGGGTGGTAGTAGTGGTAGGCATCCTGCCCCCTGGGTGAGGGTGGTAGTAGTGGTAGGCATCCTGCCCCCCTGGGTGAGGGTGGTAGTAGTGGTGGGCATCCTGCCCCCTGGCTAAGGGTGGTAGTAGTGGTAGGCATCCTGCCCCCCTGGGTGAGGGTGGTAGTAGTGGTGGGCATCCTGCCCCCTGGGTGAGGGTGGTAGTAGTGGTAGGCATCCTGCCCCCCTGGGTGAGGGTGGTAGTAGTGGTGGGCATCATGCCCCCTGGGTGAGGGTGGTAGTAGTGGTAGGCATCCTGCCCCCTGGGTGAGGGTGGTTGTGGTGGTAGGCATCATGCCACCCCTGGGTGAGGGTGGTAGTGGTGGTAGGCATCATGCCACCCCTGGGTAGGGGTGGTGGTGCGCATTCAGGCCCCTGTGTGCATATGTGGCATTGGTGATGGGCATCCCGCCCCTATGGTGCTGCTGTTGCTGGTGTAAGTATATTCTGCATCCCTGTGTGTGTGTGTGATGTGTCGTGTACGTGTTGTATGTGTTTTGTGATTGGTGTCTGACTTACCTTCTGCGTCGTACGCGTCCGTGCCTGTTCCGGTAGTAAATGTAGAATATTGGTATGATCGGGACGAAGGGATTCATGGTTGGTTCGTGTCGTTCGTCCTTCTCGTTGCTTCGCGTCGTCCTCGTCGCTTCGCCTCATCCTCGTCCGCTTCGCGTCGTCCTCGCCGCTGGCGTGTTCGCCTCGTGAGCCGTGGATCGTGTTGTGGCGCGAATCGGGAGCTTATGTGCGCCTCTCCCGGATGCTTTGACGTGCCGTGCGGTAGCGACGTGGTTCGGCGCGTACGGAAAGCGCATCGTACTTGTCCGGCCGGACGGGGCTGCATTTTTCCTTCCGTGCGACTCGATTCGGCGTTTCCGGATTCGCCTCGGTCGGAGAACAGGACCTGGTTTGGGTGAGTACGGCTCGGCCGGATTTTTTGCTGTTGTGCGCATCGTACTTGCTCGTTCGGTGTGCTGTACTGGATCGGTCGGGAAACAGGCTTTCGCATGGCTTTTTCCCGACCGAATGGTATTGGGTGCGCCTCCGACCGAGATCGGAATCGGCCCCACTGCTTATAAACTCTATATTTTGTTTAAGAAATATATTGCTTTCCTTTGTACCTACTTTACTCAGTTTATATTTACCAAATGAATTGCGATAAACACAGTACACAATGAAAAACCAGTGCAAGACGCAGCTCAGTTTTTGGATCTGGGTTGCTCGGGTTCTTGGTGAACTTATAAGTCCTATATATCCCAAAAAGAAGGATCCTGCCTATTAAATGTTATATTATTTGGGAAAATTACAAAAATTACAGGTGAAAACGTTGACACAAATGGCTATTTTTTTAATGCTTTAGTGCAATATTTACTATTGTCAAATGTAAATTTATATAGGAAATCGTTAAAGGATTTAGACAAATGCCCCCATTACTGAATTCAAATTTTTGTTTAGTTTTCAAAAATGTATAGTTTTCTGGGATCCATTATTGTTTTGAAAACAATTCCTAACACTAACTGTAAGGAGGTTGAAAGAAAAAAATAAATGCAACAATTGACTGTCACAGTAAAAAATAAAAACTTCATAGAAAATTTTGGGTTACTGTCAAGAGTCAACTTGCCCCAGAAATGTGAGATGATGGGGATTTCATCACCACAAACACTTTGTTGATGCCATTTACAAGAAACAAACCAGACGCTTTCTACTGCAGCAATTTAGAACAATTGTTTTTAGAAAAAGGCTATTTTTTTTAAGTATTTTTGAAAATTTCTGGGTCTTTTCCAGGGGAATACACAAACCCTGGGTACCTTTAAAATCATCAGGGTGTTGGGAATAAGGGCACAAATTTTACATTAAAACCTTATGTGGACAAAAAGTTACAGGGGCCTAAGTGCAAACTACCACAAATAAACAAAATAAGGCTGAGCACAGGGGGGAGGTGGGGCGGGAAAGGCCCTAGCAGCAAAGGGGTTAAAATACAACTGCTACAATCTGTACATAGTGCAGTGAAATTGCTCTCCCACCCTCGCAGCTCCACCATTAAGTGAGGTGCCCCTGCCCCTGCACTCTTAAGTGTTGGTGATCGAGGCCCTCTCCACCCGCAGAGGTTCCCTGCGCCTCATCCCTGGTGGTCCAGTGGACCTCTGTCTCCTCTCTCACTCTGCTCCTTCACTCGCTTTTTCTACCCTTTCTATCTTTCACCTTTCTGCACTTTTCTGCATATCTGCTCTTTTTGTGCCTTATTTCTGCTCATTTTCCCTTTCTCTCGCTCTGCTCTTTCACTCGTTTTCACTCATTTTTCTACCCTCTTTTATCTTTCACCTTTCTGCACTTTTCTGCATCTCTGCTCTTTGTGCCTTATTTCTGCTTATTTTCCCTTTTTCTTTATCCCTTCTTTCCTCCCTTTACCTTTCCCCGCCGCTGCTGCCCCCGTGGCCCCTCCCCCCAGCGTGACCGGCCCAATCCAGCTCCCCTCCCCGCTCCCGCCTCCCAGCTGTCCAGCCCTCCCCGACCTCTACTTAATGGTGGCCACTGCGGGGACAGGCGAGCAAGACCACTGACTCATTGTCAGTGAAATTGCTCTCCCACCCTCGCAGCTCCACCATTAAGTGAGGTGCCCCTGCCCCTGCACTCTTAAGTGTTGGTGATCGAGGCCCTCCTCCACCCGCAGGTTTCCCTGCGCCTCATCCCTGGTGGTCCAGTGGACCTCTGTCTCCTTCCTCTCACTCTGCTCCTGAACTCGTTTTTCTACCCTTTCTATCTTTCACCTTTCTGCACTTTTCTGCATCTCTGCTCTATTGTGCCTTATTTCTGCTCATTTTCCCTTTCTCTCGCTCTGCTCTTTCACTCGTTTTTCTACCCTCTTTTATCTTTCACCTTTCTGCACTTTTCTGCATCTCTGCTCTTTTATGCCTTATTTCTGCTTATTTTCCCTTTTTTCTTTATCCCTTCTCTCCTCCCTTTACCTTTCCCTGCCGCTGCTGCCCCCGCGGCCCCTCCCCCCCAGCGCGACCGGCCCAATCCAGCTCCACTCCCCACTCCCGCCTCCCAGCTGTCCAGCCCTCCCCGACCCCTACTTAATGGCGGCCACTGTGGGGACAGGCGAGCAAGACCACTGACTCATTGTCAGTGAAATTGCTCTCCCACCCTCGCAGCTCCACCATTAAGTGAGGTACCACTGCCCCTGCCCCTGCACTCTTAAGTGTTGGTGATCGAGGCCCTCCTCCACCCGCAGGTTTCCCTGCGCCTCTTCCCTGGTGGTCCAGTGGACCTCTGTCTCCTTCCTCTCACTCTGCTCCTTCACTCGTTTTTCTACCCTTTCTATCTTTCACCTTTCTGCACTTTTCTGCATCTCTGCTCTTTTGTGCCTTATTTCTGCTCATTTTCCCTTTTTCTCACTCTGCTCTTTCACTCATTTTCACTCGTTTTTCTACCCTCTTTTATCTTTCACCTTTCTGCACTTTTCTGCATCTCTGCTCTTTTGTGCCTTATTTCTGCTTATTTTCCCTTTTTTCTTTATCCCTTCTTTCCTCCCTTTACCTTTTCCCGCCGCTGCTGCCCCCGTGGCCCCTCCCCCCCAGCGTGACCGGCCCAATCCAGCTCCTCTCCCCGCTCCCGCCTCCCAGCTGTCCAGCCCTCCCCGACCCCTACTTAATGGCGGCCACTGCGGGGACAGGCGAGCAAGACTACTGACTCATTGTCAGTGAAATTGCTCTCCCACCCTCGCAGCTCCACCATTAAGTGAGGTGCCCCTGCACTCTTAAGTGTTAGTGATCGAGGCCCTCCTCCACCCGCAGGTTTCCCTGTGCCTCATCCCTGGTGGTCCAGTGGACCTCTGTCTCCTTCCTCTCACTCTGCTCCTTCACTCGTTTTTCTACCCTGTCTATCTTTCACCTTTCTGCACTTTTCTGCATATCTGCTCTTTTGTGCCTTATCTCTGCTCATTTTCCCTTTCTCTCGCTCTGCTCTTTCACTCGTTTTCACTCATTTTTCTACCCTCTTTTATCTTTCACCTTTCTGCACTTTTCTGCATCTCTGCTCTTTTGTGCCTTATTTCTGCTTATTTTCCCTTTTTCTTTATCCCTTCTTTCCTCCCTTTACCTTTCCCCGCCGCTGCTGCCCCCGCGGCCCCTCCCCCCAGCGCAACCGGCCCAATCCAGCTCCCCTCCCGCCTCCCAGCTGTCCAGCCCTCCCCGACCCCTACTTAATGGCGGCCAGTGCGCGGCCGCACCGCTGGTGCACCGAAGACGCGTCAAAGGCAAGCCCGTCTGCGACCCGTCCGCGACCAGCGCCAGGAACCCTGGACCTCCGCCCCGCCAACGCTACGACCCAGCAGCACTTCACGCACTCAACCCAGGCTGCAACACCAACTGCAAGCTAGCATCACCAGCCGACACCCACGGACCTCTTCAGCTGTCACCGCTGCCGGCACACCTGCAGCACCGCCAAGAACACGGATCCAGCACAACCCGCCCACAAGAACACAACCGAACCGAAGACCCTGCAATGCATCCTCCTCAACGTCCGATCCCTCCACAAACACGCCACAGAAATCTGGGACCTCCTCGACAGCACAACCCCGGACGTAGCGTTCTTCACCGACACCTGGACCAACACCACCTCGGGACCGGACATCGCCATCGCCATCCCCCAAGGATACAAGATCTCCAGGAAGGACCGCCCCACCCACCCAGGAGGAGGAATCGCCATCGTCCACAAATCCAGCCTCCGCCTGAGCACACTCCCTGACGAGCCCACAGAACTGATGGAACACCTTCACTTCAAGATACTGGCCAGCCCCACCGCCACCCTCCGAGGAACCCTCATCTACCGACCCCTGGACCCCGCGGACCCTTCGCCAACTCCATCACGGACATTATCTCCCCGCAGGCCATCGCATCCACCAACTACACCCTGCTGGGAGACCTCAACTTCCACCTCGACAACCAACTGGACCCCAACACCCCATCCCTCCTGGACAACCTCCACAACATTGGACTCCGCCAGATCATGACCGAGCCCACGCACTCAGCAGGACACACCCTCGACCCCCTCTTCACTACAGGAAACTCCATCACCTTCAGCCACACCACCGAACTCCCATGGACCGACCATCGTTGCGCCCACTTCACCTTCAGAACACCCACCATCCACAGACACCAGCACCTGCTTCCACGAAGAAACTGGACCAAAATCACTGTCGACCAGCTCACCTCCTCACTCAACAACTCCACCCCAACCATCGCGGAAAACGACGACTCCCAACACCGCAGCCCGAACCCTGCATAGATGGATCTCGGACAGCACCAACACCATAGCCCCCTCAAGAAAAACAACAATACCCGCGCCAAGAAAGCCAGATGGTTTACCACCGAACTCTCGAGAGTCCAGGCGCACATGCCGCCGCCTCGAAAAGGCCTGGAGGAACACCAAATCCACAGAAGCCCACAACAACTTCAGAGCCACCACCAACGCCCACCATCAACTCATCAGAGAAACGAGGAAAAAGCGATTGAAGACAGAATCTCCACCCACGCGCACAACAGCAAGGAACTCTTCAGCATCATCAAGGAGTTCGCCTAACCCACCAGCGAGTCTACCGACATCCCTTCCTCACAAGACCTCTGCGACAAACTCAGCACCTTTTTCCACCACAAAATCAAGAGCATCTACGACAACTTCGACGAAGACAACCAACACACTGAACCCTCACCAACCACCCCCGACACCCGGAAACCAGCGATTGATGACTGGACAGCCCTCACCACCGAAGACACACTGAAGACAATGAAGTCAATCCACTCAGGGGCCCCCACGGACGCTGCCCCCACCACATCTTCAACAGAGCCGTCGACACCATCGCACCCATGCTCCGCCACACCATCAACTGCTCCCTGGCGACCGCCTCGCTCCCCGACGACTGGAAACACGCCGAGGTCAACCCCCTCCTAAAGAAACCCTCAGCAGACCCCACCGACCTCAAAAACTACAGACCCATCTCCCTGCTCCCGTTCCCAGCGAAAGTCATCGAGAAAGCCATCAACAGCCAACTCGCCACATTCATTGAAGAACACAACATCCTCGACTCCTCCCAATCCAGCTTCAGAAAAACCACAGTACGGAAACCGCCCTCCTCGCCGCAACAGACGACATCCGCACCCTACTGGACAAAGGAGAAACAGTAGCCCTCATCCTCCTCGACCTATCAGCGGCGCTCGACACAGTCTCCCACCGCACCCTAATAGGCAGACTCTACGACGCAGGAATCCAGGACAAGGCCCTCGACTGGATCTGCTCCTTCCTCTCCGGCAGGACGCAGCGGGTCAGACTCCCCCTTTCCTCTCGGACCCCACACCTACCACCTGCGGAGTCCCCCAGGGCTCCTACCTCAGCCCGACGCTCTTCAACGCCTACATGGCTCCACTTGCCCCCATCGTCAGAACCTACGGACTCAACATCGTGTCATACGCAGACGACACCCAGCTCATCCTCTCCCTATCCAACGAGCCCAACACCGCCAGACGCAACTTTCGAGAAGGCATGGAAGCCGTCGCCAAATGGATGAAAAACAGCTGCCTACAACTAAACACCAACAAAACAGAAGTACTCATCATGGGCCCAAACCCCGACACCTGGAGCGACACCTGGTGGCCCCCGCCCTCGGAAACCCGCCAACCCCCACAGACCACGCATGCAACCTGGGAATCATCCTGGACTCCGAGCTCAAAATGGACCGCCAGATCAATCTCTGTCTCGTCTTCCTGCTTCCACACCCTCCGCCTCCTTCGTAAGACATTCAAATGGATCCCCTCGAACACCGAAAGACAGTCACTCACGCCCTGGTCACCAGCAGACTCGACTACGGCAACGCACTCTACGCCGGAATAAACAAAACCTCATCTGCAAGCTACAGAACATCCAGAACGCCGCCGCAAGACTGGTCCTCAACCTGCCAAAACACTGCCACATCTCCCAGCACCTGCGCACACTCCACTGGCTCCCCGTCGAGGCGAGAACCACCTTTAAGATGCTCACCCACGCACACAAGGCCTCCACGGCACCGGACCAGCATACCTGAACAGCCGACTCAAATTCCACGCACTCCAAAGGACCCTACGATCAGCCCAGCTCTCCTACGCCGTGGTCCCCCGCACCAGAAAGACCAGATCGGGAGGCCGCTCCTTCTCCTTCCTCGCGGCCAAAGCATGGAACGCCCTTCCGCTCCACCTCAGACAGACAACATCGCTCCCCATCTTCGCAAGAAACCTCAAAACCTGGCTCTTCGACAGACCCCTCCTTGATGGAATGGAACCTGCACCCCCCCACCCCTAGCGCCTTGAGACCCTTACGGGTGAGTAGTCGCGCTTTAACAAACTCCTGATTGATTGATTGCTTCACAATAGACTTATAAAGTGCTTTAAAAAAAAAAATTCTATTGATCAAATTAATGGCACTCTAGTTGATTAAATTAGCACAGTTAATTAAAACCAATGCAATAAAATGTCATCATAGCGCTGTTACAACGTTAAAAAGCATAAACAAAGCAAACCATCAATATTTAAATTCATACACATATTAGTGACGAGGCAGTATTGTAGTTACTATTGTAATCTTGTGACTGGGTTCCAAAACCAAGGATAAAATAATTTGGTACAGAGACGCTATGGCAAAGTGCAAATAAAGTCGGTGATGAGTTTTGGGGGAGGAACTGATAGGGTGCGGACAGAAGAGGGTGAAAGCAGACTGTCCAGGAGTCTCACATATTATCCAGACCTTACAAGCACTTTGATTATCTGGGAAGTAAAGCAGAGAGCAGATGCTCTCACAAGATGTACTGATGCCCCTTTAAATATAAGGGTTTTAAAAGAAGTCTTCTGGGAGCGTCAAGGGCGGGACAACAAAACAGAAGATGCAACCATGATTCAGACATGTAGTTGCACAGTTTGAAAGCACCTCCTTAGTTGGAGCGCATAGGTTGAAGGCAGGAGCGCAAACCTAGGAGTACTCAATTTATCAACAAATATCATATTAATTGTACTTTGCTGGATTCATCTTTCTCATTGTTATAAGTATAGTAATATATATATATATATGTATATGTAGGTATAAATATATTTATAAATTTATAAAAAATTATGGTATTATTCTAACAAAAAATACTTCTTTTGTCAAAATCTAGATATTCTTTAGAAACCAAAGAATTGGTGAAAAAAAACATTTTCCTTTACCGTATGCATATGCTACATACGAAAATAGATTCACAATTATTGCTTAAAAAAGTAAATATTTGCCAATTTTACACATGCCATAAGAGTTTTCGGTCAGGCGCACGCACAAATAGCAGAAGCGCTTTAGGGGAGGTATAAACATACGGCAAGGCACCAACAAAGCAGGTTATAGCTGTATTTGTAAGCCCCGTAGGGGGAGCGCAAACAAACAAAGCAGGTTATAGCTGTATTTGTAAGCCACGTAGGGGGAGACCAAACCGACGGGGGAGAGCATCTAGTTAGCTTATAGCTGTATTTGTAAGCTCCTCTCTGACGTAGGGGGAGAATTGTACTCGCCTTTTCCATAGAAATTCTACTTATCTGCTCAACAGACAACATGCAAATGTGCTCCGCAGAAGAGACCACAATGCTCCAGTATGTGCAATGTCCTCACTGGTTAAACCATCATCCCAAGCCAAATGTCTCCATAGATTCCCTGAAAACCTTCCTCTCCTCCAAAAAATGTTGAATCTGATTGATTTCAATAGGATAATATTTTTTTTAAATCTCTCGAGCTCACCAGACTATATGACTCAAAAGGGTGAAAAGTACGCAATAGGTTTGTCTCTGACTAGTACACAGACGCAAACTCTGGAAGACAAAAATAACTCTCGTAGAATACAGACGAGACGTCATTTGTCTATGGTAATCAAAACAAACACAAAAATTTGCTTGCGACTCGATTCGCTGTAACATACTCTGCTACGGTCAGTTATACCCAGTTACTGCTCACATTCAATGATAGAAAGGCGTCTCACCTTGGTGTATCTAATAAGTAACCAGTTCTGAATAAACAGGGAGGTGGCTGAGGCCCTCAGAACCAAGCTTACTGTCCGGCTGGATGGCAGGAGTCCATATTGAAAGGTCACTTGAGAGAGCTGAACTCTGGGGAATCAAGAGCCTGGACTGGGAAGGCGGGGACACGGGAAACAAACGACATATCTGAACGGCGGGCAGGCGCAGGGCTGTCCGAGGGCAGGTCTGCAACTCCGAGAGGCTTCGACACTGTCCCGTTGAACATTGCAGGCGCCATTAGAATATCCGGAAATTACACACGAGGCCTACGCACCTCAGCGGCATAAGACACAAGCATTTACAATGCCATAGGGCTCGCATTTACGAGAGTTTAAACTATTGGCAATGCAGTAGCTTAAACTCTCGCAAATGCGAGACCTATTGCATCGCAAATATTTGTTTTTACTAGCGCCCATGCAGCGCTATCACATTCATAGAGGCCGCCAGGAAGCGCCCCTTTCTTTACACAAACCGCGTCTAGAGAAAGGGGCGCGGCCTCTATAAATGTGAAAGCGCCACATGGGCGCTAGTAAACATAAAAAATAAATTAATAACTAAGGGGTCG
>CAWUFW010025418.1:0-45208 GCA_963921515.1 Calotriton arnoldi
AGATACTATTTTTCTATACCTACTTGAGTTGTGTCCTTTTGTGGTGTCGTTACTGCCTTATTGTGCATGGTCATAAATGCTTCACACACTGCCTCTGAGATAGGCCTAACTGCTCGTGCTACGTTACCACAGGGTTGAGCAGGGGTTATCAAAGGGGGTAGCCCACTTGCCGTGACTTAGGAAGAAGGGTCCCTATTTGGATAGTGGCGCCAGCCATTGCCAACTAGAGACCCCCATTTCTAACAATTCTCAAATATCGATATCTGTCAAATTTGATATTTCTCAAAAACTACTGAACGGATTTACCCCATTTAAACAAAAGCGTGCTTTCTGGACCAAGACCTTTCTCCCTGCCAAATTTGGCATAATTCCGTTCAGCAGTTTGACCTGTAGCCTTGTCTAAAATTTCCTATGGAAATTGCATGGAGAAAACACGTTTTGGGACCCCCCTTTTTTCTCAGCCCCCCCTTGACGAATCACCCCCAAACTTTCAAGATAGGAGCCGATCTAAAAGAGGAGCTTTTTGAAAATTTCGTAAAGATTCGTCAAACGACGCCAAAGTTATAAGCACATCAAAAAATGCTTTTCCTATGGAAACTAGGTCCTGACTATAACTACCTACTGGTGACCGCCAGTAGGTAATATATATATAAATATATATATATTATCTACTGGCGGTCGCCGGTAGATAGTTATAGTTAAAACCTATTATCCATAGGAAATCCATGACATTCTATTTGAAATAACGTTGGCGCCGGTTGACGAATCTTGCGAAAGTTTCCAACTTGTTGGGGCGCTCCGCTCCGCTCCTATCCTGAAAGTCTCGGGGTGATACGTCAAGCGGAGGCCGAGAAAAAGGGGTCCCAAAGCATTTTCCCCATTCATTTTTCCATAGGAACATTTAGTCGCAGCTACAGCCGAACTGCTGAACGGAATTACACCAAATTTGGCAAAGAGGTAGCCCTTGGTTCAGTGTCGTGCCTTTTGCTTAAATGGTGTAAATCCGTTCAGTAGTTCCTGAGAAAATCAAAAGTAAAGTCACATATATATCTGGGCGGAGCCTAACCACACATGTCATCGTGAGATCTGATTGGCTGGCAGCACTTCATCCTGGAATTGCTGGCAGCCATCTTGGGACCAATATAAATGATAGTACCTCATTGAAATGCATTGTAGTGAATAGAAGATTTTGAGGGTCACCAAAAGGAGAACTATAAAGGGTGATAACAGGCTTTAGTTACATTAGAATTTATTTGTTGATGGTACCATACTAATTTTAGGAATTGTGGTGTATTCTAAGGTGATTTTACCATGTGAAAAACCTTCTGCTGGGATATCATGAATCATGTTTGAGAGAACACTATTTTCACATGCTTGTCCCATGGAGGTTTGGAAGGTGCTCCAGAAGCTAAAATGAGAGCATATTTTCTGTAAATTCACATTATCTTTCTCAGTCATGTGAGAATGAAGTCTGACATTCTCAGTAAAACATGTACATCCAACAAGGGCAGAGACTGTCAGTTGATTCCTTTGTGTTCTACTGCAGCTTCCCAGAGTGTTCTAAAGAACAACTAGAGTGCTAACAGCCTTACTTATGACAAAGTATGGCACACCTGAAGCCATCTTGATTGGAATAAACTGGTAACACTTAAAACATTTAATTTAAAAAGGAACAAAATGAGGGGTTCATTTTGTCATAGAAATTATGGTTAGTGCTGTAGAAAGAAAAATTAGGACATATTTCAAGTGTGATCTCAAATATCTTCCTGTTATATTTCAACAGGAGCAGCCTGCCAGTTGATGCCTTTGTGTTCTACTGCAGCTTCCCAGAGTGTTCTAAAGAACAACTAGAGCGCTAACAGCCTTACTTATGACAAAAGTATGGCACACCTGAAGCCATCTTGATTGGAATAAACCGGTAACACTTAAAACATTTAATTTAAAAAGGAACAAAATGAGGGGTTCTTTTTGAAATAGAAATTATGGTTAGTGCTGCAGAAAGAAAAATTAGGGCATGTTTTAAGTGAGATCTCAAATCCTCTTCTATTTCATTAGAACATTCTGACATGCAGACTGAAACAATCACTTTCAATACCAGCAGAAGACTACCAGTTAACTCCCTGGTGAGCAGTAGCTTTACTCCAGTGATCTAATGAGCAACTAGAGTGCTAACATTCTGATTTTATGGCAGATGTGAGACACATCTGAATGCCTTCTTGATGGAATCAAAGTAAAAAACTGAAAGCATTTCCTACTGAGGAGACTGCAGTAAATGAAGAAATTAGAAAACTTCATAACAAAGAAGTCTTCCAAGATGGCCACCAGTGAAAAAGAGCCCAAATGTAGCACAAATATTACCCAGATGTAGCCCACATATAGCCCAATGACAAAAGTGTGCAAAACACTTTTGATTTTTGAGTTTTTTGCAGTTTTATGTAGTGCAGACTGGTCAGGTATTGGAGCATTGCATCTTAAAACATGACCCCCTACACTACAAAAACACCACTGCACTACCTTAAACCCTAAAACACTACCCCCAGCACGACCCCTACACTACACAAGCAACACTGCACTATCCTAAACCCTAAAACACTACCCCCAGCACGACCCCTACACTACCCAAACACCACTGCACTAACCTAAATCCTAAAACACTACCACCAGCACGACCCCTACACTACCCAAACACCACTGCCCTAAAACATGACCCCTACACTACACAAACACCACTGCACTACCCTAAACCCTAAAACACTACCCCAGCACGACCCCTACACTACACAAGCACCACTGCACTACCCTAAACCCTAAAACACTACCCCCAGCACGACCCCCTACACTACACAAACACCACTGCAATACCCTAAAGCCTAAAACACTACCCCCAGCACGACCCCTACACTACCCAAACACCACTGCACTAACCTAAATCCTAAAACACTACCCCCAGCATGACCCCTACACTACCCAAACACCACTGCACTACCCTAAAACATGACCCCTACACTACACAAGCACCACTGCACTACCCTAAACCCTAAAACACTACCCCCAGCACGACCCCTACACTGCCCGAACACCACTGCACTGCCCTAAACCCTGAAACATCACCCCCAGCACGACCCCTACACTGCCCGAGCACCACTGCACTGCCCTAAACCCTGAAACACCAGCTCCAGCACGACACCCCTACACTGCCCGAACACCACTGCACTGCCCTAAACCCTGAAACACCAGCCCCAGCACGACCGCCTACACTGCCCGAACACCACTGCACTGCCCTAAACCCTGAAACACCAGCCCCAGCACGACCCCTACACTGCCCGAACACCACTGCACTGCCCTAAACCCTGAAACACCAGCCCCAGCACGACCCCCTACACTGCCCGAACACCACTGCACTGCCCTAAACCGTGAAACACCAGCCTCAGCTCGACCCCCTACACTGCCTGAACACCACTGCAATGCCCTGAACCCTGAAACACCAGCCCCAGCACAACACCCTACACTGACCGAACACCACTGCACTGCCCTAAACCCTGAAACACCACCCCGTGCATGACCCCCTACACTGCCCGAACACCACTGCACTGCCCTAAACCCTGAAACACCACCCCCAGCGCGACCCCTACACTGCCCGAACACCACTGCACTGCCCTAAACCCTGAAACACCACCCCCTGCACAACCCCTACACTGCTCGAACACTACTGCACTGCCCTAAACCCAGAAAAACCATCCCCAGCACGACCCCTATACTGCACGAACACCACTGCACTGCCCTAAACCCTGAAACACTACCCCCAGCAAGACCCCCTACACTGCCCGAACACCACTGCACTGCCCTAAACCCTGAAACATCACCCCCAGCAAGACCCCCTACACTGCCCGAACACCACTGCCCTAAACCCTGAAACACCACCCCCAGCAAGACCCCCTACACTGCCCGAACACCACTGCACTGCCCTAAGCCCTGAAACACCAGCCCCAGCACGACCCCGTACACTGCCTGAACACCACTGCACTGCCCTAAACCCTGAAACACCACCCCCTGCACGACCCCCTTCACTGCCCGAACACCACTGTACTGCCCTAAACCCTGAAACCCCACCCCCAGCATGACCCCCTACACTGCCAGAACACCACTGCACTGCCCTAAACCCTGAAACACCACCCCTGCACGACCCCTACACTGCCCGAACACTACTGCACTGCCCTAAACCCTGAAACACCACCCCCAGCACGACCCCTTACACTGCACGAACACCACTGCACCGCCCTAAACCCTGAAACACTACCCCCAGCAAGACCCCCTACACTGCCCGAATACCACTGCACTGCCCTAAACCCTGAAACATCACCCCAGCAAGACCCCTACACTGCCCGGAATGCCACTGCCCTAAACCCTGAAACACCACCCCCAGCAAGACCCCCTACACTGCCCGAACACCACTGCACTGCCCTAAACCCTGAAACACCACCCCCAGCAAGACCCCCTACACTGCCCGAACACCACTGCACTGCCCTAAACCCTGAAACACCACCCCTAGCACGACCCCCTACACTGCCCGAACACCACTGCTCTGCCCAAAACCCTGAAACACCAGCCCCAGCACGACCCCCTACACTGCCCGAACACCACTGCACTGCCCTAAACCCTGAAACACCAGCCCCAGCACGACCCCCTACACTGCCCGAACACCACTGCACTGCCCTAAACCCTGAAACACCACCCCAGCACGACCCCCTACACTGCCCGAACACCACTGCACTGCCCTAAACCCTGAAACACCAGACCCAGCACAACCCTGTACACTGCCCGCACACCACTGCACTGCCCTAAACCCTGAAACACCAGCCCCAGCACAACCCCGTACACTGCCCGAACACCACTGCACTGCCCTAAACCCTGAAACACCAGCCCCAGCACGACCGCCTACACTGCCTGAAAACTACTGCACTGCCCTAAACCCTGAAACACCACCCCCAGCAAGACTACCTACACTGGCCGAACACCACTGCACCGCCCTAAACCCTGAAACACCACTGCCTGCACGACCCCCTACACTGCCCAAACACTACTGCACTGCCCTAAACCCTGAAACACCACCCCAGCACGACCCCCTACACTGCCCGAACACCACTGCACCGCCCTAAACCCTGAAACACCAGCCCCAGCAAGACCCCCTACACTGCCGGAACACCACTGCACTGCCCTAAACCCTAAAACACTACCCCCAGCACGACCCCCTACACTGCCCTAACACCACTGCACTGCCCTAAACCCTGAAACATCACCCCCAGCAAGACTACCTACACTGGCCGAACACCACTGCACCGCCCTAAACCCTGAAACACCACCGCCTGCACGACCCCCTACACTGCCCAAACACTACTGCACTGCCCTAAACCCTGAAACACCACCCCAGCATGACCCCCTACACTGCCCGAACACCACTGCACCGCCCTAAACCCTGAAACACCAGCCCCAGCAAGACCCCCTACACTGCCGGAACACCACTGCACTGCCCTAAACCCTAAAACACTACCCCCAGCACGACCCCCTACACTGCCCTAACACCACTGCAGTGCCCTAAACCCTGAAACATCACCCCCAGCACAACCCCCTACACTGCCTGAGCACCATTGCTCTGCCCTAAACCCTGAAACACTAGCCCCTGCACGACCCCCTACACTGCCCGAACACCACTGCACTGCCCTAAACCCTGAAACACCAGCCCCAGCAAGACCCCCTACACTGCTTGAACACCACTGCATTGCCCTAAACCCTGAAACACCAGCCCCAGCACCACCCCCTACAATGCCCGAACACCACTGCACTGCCCTAAACCCTGTAACACCACCCCTGCACCGCCCCTACACTGCCCGAACACCACTGCACTGCCCTAAACCCTGAAACACCACCCCCTGCACGACCCCCTACACTGCCCTAAAACCACTGCACTGCTCTAAACCCTGAAACACCACCCCCTGCACACCCCCTACACTGCCCAAACACCACTGCACTGCCCTAAACCCTGAAACACCACCCCCTGCACCGCCCCCTACACTGCCCGAACACCACTGCACTGCCCTAAACCCTGAAACACCACCCCAGCATGACCCCTTTACTGCTCGAACACCACTGCCCTGCCCTAAACCCTAAAACACTCCCCCAGCACGACCCCTACACTACCTAAACACCACTGCACTGCCCTAAACCCTAAAACACTACCCCCGCATGACCCCCTACACTACCCAAATACCAATGCACTACCCCAATCCCTAAAACACTACCCCCGCACAACCCCTACACTACCCAAAGACCACTGCACTACCCTAAACTCTAAAACAATACGCCCGCACGACTCCCTACACTACCCAAAGACCACTGCACTACCCTAAACCCTAAAACACGACCTCCTACACTACACAAACACCACTGCACTACCCTAAACCCTAAAAAACTACCCCCAGCACGAACCCCTACACTACCCAAACACCACTGCACTACCCTAAACCATAAAACACTACCCCCAGCAGTACCCCCTACGCTACCCAAACACCACTGCACTACCCTAAACCCTAAAACACTACCCCCAGCAGTACCCCCTACACTACCCAAACACCATTGCACTACCCTAAACCCTAAAACACTACCCCCAGCAGTATCCCCTACACTACCCAAACACCACTGCACTACCCTAAACCCTAAAACCCTAAAACACTAACCCCAGCACGACCCCCTACACTACCCAAACACCACTGTACTACCCTAAACCCTAAAACACTCCCCCAGCACGACTCCCTACACTACCCAAACACCACTGCACTACCCTAAACCCTAAATCTACCCCCAGCATGACCCCCTACACTACACAAACACCACTGCACTACCCTAAATCCTAAAACACTACCCCCAGCACGACCCTCTTCACTACCTAAACACAACTGCACAATTTGTTATAGGCGTTGCAACGCAGGCCTGTGGTGCTTACTGGAAGTACCTGGTGGGCTAGTTTGGCCCCAGGGACTCTCAGGATTCAAGGTGACCTAATCCCCCAACTTAAAACGCGCCACGGGGCGCGTTTGCACAGTGGTGAAGGGAGGGGCGGGGCCTCAGGTGACATGTGCGCAAACGCCCTGTGGTGCGTTTTAAGTTGGGGAGTTAATTCCCTTTGAATCCTGGGGCCAACTAGCCCACCAGGTACCTTCAGTAAGCACAACAGAGTTGCATTGCAGAGAGGTGAAAAAGGTGCGTGGCCTCGGAACGCCTCTCTGCAACTCAGCTCTGTGGTCCTAACTGTAGGTACCTGGGGGCTAGTTGGGCCCCAGGGACCCTCAGGATTCAAGGGGACTTAATCCTGCAACTTAAAACACGCCACGGGCGCGCTTGCACACATGTCACCTCAGGCCCCCTCCCTTCACCACTGTGCAAACGCGCACTGGCTCTGGTTAGTCAGAGTCAGTTACCACCAGTACCCGTCTGAAAAAGTTGTGGGCACAGGATGATTTTGCAACAAGGCCTCTTTCTGCTCCTCTGTTGGTTCTTTCTGCACATCTTTTGCTTCTTTCTGTGCGTTTTTTCTTCTTTCTTCACATGTCCTACCTCTGTTGGCATAGTTAGAAACTAGCATTTAAAAAACCTTTGAAATTCACTTAAAAATCATAGGTTTCAGGCACGTTATAGTTAGAAATTAGCATTTAAAAACCTTTGAAATTCACTGAAAAAACCATAGGTTTCAGGCACGTTATAGTTAGAAATTAGCATTTAAAAAACCTTTGAAATTCACTGAAAAAACCATAGGTTTCAGGCACGGTATAGTTAGAAATTAGCATTTAAAAAACCTTTGAAATTCACTGAAAAAACCATAGGTTTCAGACACGTTATAGTTAGAAATTAGCATTTAAAAAACCTTTGAAATTCACTGAAAAAACCATAGGTTTTAGGGACAGTTATAGTTAGTTGGACATTGCACTCGTACAAAACCCGTGAAATTCCCCTGTTATAGTTAGTTCAGCTAACTATAACTCGCGCCCCCGCAATGCACTGCTGATGACGTCACATATTACATCACTCATGACATGGTCAGTGACATCACTGATGACATCACTGATGACATCATCCATGTGATAATTTCATGCATCTTCTCACACCCTAATATAACTTTTGATACACCCACTCTAAATTACAGACTGCCATTCTCAAAACCATAGACACTCCAACACCAAAAACTACATACCCACTCACTGATTCTTAGGTCTACACACACATCCACTCACTCACCTGTACAGTCACTCATACTTACAGTCACTCAGTACAGGACTATCATATGCACTCATACACCTATATAAACACTCACACACCGCCACTCATCCATAGAGGTACTCACACACCTAGTCAGTCATGCAAAAATTAATCACACACCCATTTACTCACCTATACAGTTATACACACACCAGCTCACTTACTCATACAAATACTAGCACATTCTTACGCTCTTATACAATAACTGATACAAGCACACACGCATCCATACAGCCACTCTCACAATCACACACTCTCACTTATAGCCATTTAAATACTCTAACACACATATATACTGCCTTTTACATATGTAGTTACTCGCACATGTACCACTGAGATATACATTCACTCACTAACACACCCATACACACACTCACCCACCCAAGCAGTCCATCACAGATGCACTCTTGAAATCATGCACCCAGTGAATCACCCACTCACACATCTATGTATAGAGTCACACACACCCCACCCACACAAACACTCAGGCAGCCATACAGATACTCAGAGAACCAATCAATAACCCATATAGACACTCATGTAGCTATTCGCAAATCCATGCATCCACTTACACACCTACAAACAGACGGATACAGACATTCACACAGTTTAGTCACTAACCCATGCATTCAGTAAGATACGTTTAATCACTCACTTGAAGAGTCAGTCACTCACGTACTAAATCATCCATTCAGACACTTATACACCCACTCATTCTTCAATACTCCTTTCCCTATATATATTAAACATATTTAAACTTTACAGAAACACACAGTCACTGGATGATGTCATCAGTGATGTCATCAGTGATGTCATTTGAGATGTCATCAGTGATGTCATCAGTGATGTCACTGACCATGTCATGAGTGATGTAATATGTGACGTCATCAGCAGTGCATTGCGGGGCGCGAGTTATAGTTAGCTGAACTAACTATAACAGGGGAATTTCACGGGTTTTGTACGAGTGCAATGTCCAACTAACTATAACTGTCCCTAAAACCTATGGTTTTTTCAGTGAATATATATATATATATATATATATATATATATATTATCTACTGGCGGTCGCCAGTAGATAGTTATAGTTAGGACCTATTATCCATAGGAAATCCACGACATTCTATTTGAAATAACGTTGGCGCCGGTTGACGAATCTTCGCGAAAGTTTCCAACTTGTTGGGGCGCTCCGCTCCTACCCTGAAAGGAATATTTGCACAATGGTGAAGGAAGGGGGTGGGGCCTAAGGTGACATGTCTGCAAACACGCCCTGTGGCGCGTTTTAAGTTGGACAATTAATTCCTCCTCAATCCCGAGGGTCCCTAGGGGCCAACTAGCCAACCAGGAACCTCCAGTATGCGCCAGGGGGCTGCGTTGCAGAGACGTGTACAGAGGCCACGCCCCTTTTTACACCTCTCTGCAACGCAGCTCTGTGGCGCTTTTTGGAGGTATATGGTGGGCTAGTTGGACTCCAGGGACCCTCAGGATTCAAGGGGACTTAATCCCCCAACTTAAAACGCGCCACGGGGCGTGTTTGCAGAGTGGTGAAGGGAGGGGGCGGGGCTTCAGGTGACATGTGTGCAAACAGGCCCCTTGGCGCGTTTTAAGATGGGGAATAAATTCCTTTTCAATCCTGAGGGTCCCTAGGGGCCAACTAGCCCACCAGGTACCTCCAGTAAGCGCCACGGAGCTGCGTTGCAGAGTGTTGTAAAAAGGGGCGTGGCCTCTGAACATAAGTATGAGTGACTGTACGGGTGAGTGAGTGGATGTGTGTGTGTAGACCTAAGAATCAGTGAGTGGGTATGTAGTTATTGGTGTTGGAGTGTCTATGGTTTTGAGAATGGCAGTCTGTAATTTAGAGTGGGTGTATCAAAGGTTATATTAGGGTGTGAGGAGGTGCATTAAACTCTCACATGGATGATGTCATCAGTGATGTCATTTGAGATGTCATCAGTGATGTCATCAGTGATGTCACTGACCATGTCATGAGTGATGTAATATGTGACGTCATCAGCAGTGCATTGCGGGGCGCGAGTTATAGTTACCTGAACTAACTATAACGGGGAATTTCACGGGTTTGTACGAGTGCAATGTCCAACTAACTATAACTGTCCCTAAAACCTTATGGTTTTTTCAGTGAATTTCTAAGGTTTTTTAAATGCTAATTTCTAACTATAACGTGCCTGAAACCTATGGTTTTTTCAGTGAATATATATATACACACACACATTTATATGTGTTTGAGTGTTTATTTAAGTATATATTTATATACAATATTAAATATTAGTGGAATATATCTAATTTACATTATATTCAAATTACATATTAAAATATTTACCATTTACTATTTTAAACTCTATTTATATAACAGATTTGATATTTTTCTCTCATTTTGGACAATATTAGTGTAAACTGTAATCTTTTTCCAATATTTTTGTACCTACCATTAGAAGTATAGGATCACGATATTGTGGTAAACAATATTTTTGACACAATATTTTTGTCAATGATATTGTTTACCACGATATTATGACAGTGATCCCAAAATTAATACATAGCCTTTAAAATTAGCTACCAATACACAACAAGCTAAAAGGAGGGCCAGCACATGAAGGAAAATAACAATTCCATTGGAGCTCCAGGGGCCAGAAATCTTGAATGCACTCTGGAGTCAATGCTGAAAGGCCTGGCATAAGCAGGGTGTCCTAAAATCCCCAAAGCCAAAAATTCTGGATTACCAGAAGTGGGCATCTCTAGCTGGCCAGACAGGAGGACCCAGAAGTGGGAAAGACAGCTGGATAAATCAAGGGCCAACTGAAGGAGAATCAGAAACCAAGCCTGAGAAGTCCAAAGAGAAGCCACTAGAACCACTTACTCCTGAAAGTATCTTATTCCGGAGAGAAGAAGAAAAATCATCACAAAGGCATTAAATCACTGTTGAGAGCACAGCAACCATGCAACATCTCCTCCATTACCTGAAAGGCAAGGAGCAGCTTGGAAGGCCTTAATATGAAGTTACATAATAACACGTATGTGCAAGAGTATCACAGGAAACATCACTATGGGGAGACAAAGCTTTGAAGTTTCAGAATTAAGCCTGTGAGGCTGAGTAAGAAGGTTCAGCCAGAGTGAGAAATGTTTTGCACAGGATGTTCTTGCTGAATGTGGTCTTGGTCTGAAAGGCATTGGCTCTGCATTCATAGTGGTGCAGAGATTTGGAACTGAGTGGTTAAAAGTAGCCAGTCTCAGAGGGAAGAATCTAAATAGAAGTCCTGTCTACTTGTGTGCCCTTAAAGAAAGAACCTTGTGAGGTAAGAAATTCTCTCAAGAAGAGGATCAAATTGATGAGTCCCAGAAGGACAACATCAGCAGGAGAGTGGGAGACAGTTATCTCTATAAAGGTTGGCAGAGCACTTAGAGGGTCTAGTCAAGTTTTTTTGTAAACTTGTATTGAGGAAAGTCAGGCGATCTAAGGTAAGTCAGGTTGAACAGAAGAAAAAGTTCTACCTCCTCCCAGTAGAGTTATCTTAAAGTAGTACAATGTGGTGTGAATCATTAGAAGCACACTCATAACAAAATAAACAATTGTGACCACCAAAGTTTTGAGAATTCAAGTACCTCCTGGAAAGTTCAGGGTCAGGTATTTCCCCCTTGAAAAGGCCTTTAGATAAGTCTAAATGACCTCATGGATAAAGTCACCTGCCCAGGAGTCCTGTGGAGGAAAGGAGCCAGGTCTGTATGTCCCTGATGACGGAGTAGTACGGAAAAGAGAGATTGCAAAGTTACAAATATCTTTTCTAAGGCTCGTTGGATGGAAATCTCTATTTGGGACCTGAGGGAAGGAGGATGCTTGAACATTCAGCAATGCTAGGTTTATTTCAGGAAGAGGAACTTTGAAGCCCAGTACGAAAGGATCAGACATGCATTTAAGGGCCTTGGTGAAAAGAAGGGTTACACCAGCATTAAATAAAGATTAATCCCAGAGTCAAGTCAGGAAAAGAATGAGAGCAGCCCTTGGCACTCTATCGCAGCAAGGGACTTCATACTTAAATCTCTCTTGTGGTTGAGGAGACATTGCATAGAATTCACTTCTTGGGCTTACACGTGGTTTTGTGTATATGTTAATGGGCTTCACTCAACTTTAGTAATCAAATCGTGTTTATTGTATAGTTATGCCTGGCTTCCATAGGAAGCCTCCATCATTTACACCTGATTCTAAATCTGGTAACTCACTTCTATGACATAGCAACAGTTGATAACAAAACGTGTTACCCATTGTTGCTATGCCATAAAGACCTTTGAGGGCAGGCTGACAGGGCAGTCTAAGAAACTGTCAGTGACTCGCTGCTTGTTTTACTTTGACTGAAAACAGAAAGCACAACTGCAGGAAGGGGAAGGAAGGCAGGGAAGGTGGTAGGGGTTGGTTAAGGATGACAAGTATGGCAGTTTTTCACGTTTGTGTCAGGGATGAAATGCTATGTGTTGTATGGCTCCCTTTTACTCCTCTGTCCCTGCGTAGCAGTTGAAAGCAGACACATATGATTTTGGAGGCCATAAATGACATACAGCCATTGATGGGAAAAAAATTAATGGCGGGGATAATTTTCCTCTTCGGGTTGTGACCGATATCATTGTTTACTTGAGCTTCGCTCTCATTGTCTCTCATGTCATCTAGAACCACTTGGTGAAAAACATACCCGTAATTCACTGTTACCCATCTATAATTCTACATGTTAAATAATACCATTACAACATGATGAGAGTACACATATGTTAAACTCACATATGAAAAAAGCAAGATGAAAGTTGAAAGCTGCAATTGGGGAAAAGGTACTCAGAAGGTGCTGGGCATCGTGAAGAAAAGATACAAACAAATTAATCAAAGTTGTGTGTGCCTGATCACTGCCTCATCAGTGTGACTGTTGAGATTTAAACAATGAAGCCCTAACTTGTCAGAAGCCTTGCCTCAAACGTTATTAGAGCTGCTGTAAATTTATGTCGAGTGGCCTTCATGAACTTCACAAAGATTGACAAAACCCATTCCTCTTTACAATTGAAGCATTTTCAGTAGCCATTGAATCTGTTCTTGACTTAATCTGAGGAAAGATGGCGTTTAATACATTTTTAATTCATTTGTCAGTACTGGACAAAAACAACGAAAATTAAACATTTCGGTGGAATCAATTTCACAGTATGCAATTGTCAGATGCATCCTTATTTTTCCAACTCTGGCCGGCCTCAGTGGAGACAAACAAAACAAATCTTATTTTCAGATAACCAATTTTACTTGTTTTTCTGACTGCAAATGCAAGGCAAATTTGGCTGCCCGGTTCAGAATTCAAGTCGCCAACCAGACTGGACAGTTTCCTGATTCTAATGGTATGGAAATCCTTTACATTGGCTCTTAGATTCAGCTGTTTTTTTAAAACTCCTTTTGATAGAATTGTATGGTAGACCCCGGTTTCAAATCTTCTTCAATTCAAATAGAGACAGTTGCATTGTTCTTATATGAATGTAGTCTTCCTATAGAATGGCTTTTACAGAGCCAGGATGAGCAATATAGTCCCGATAAAATAAATCTTTTATAAAGGCTTTACTAAACCATCGCTGATTTATGAGGCACAACTCGACAATAAAATCACCAGTCAGGAGCCTTAATATGCCAGAAGCAAGCTCACCTTTGGTTTTAGGTAGGATAAATGGTGCCAATGCCTGCCTGTATCATAAAGTCATATTGTAACCAGGCACCCTATTGATTATTTTGCCCTTGAGTGTCCATCTGCCTAGTTTCTTAACTTTCCCCCCTAATTATGATATTCATTTTCAAAATGTCCACAGTTAGAAAGTTGGAGTCAGAGTAACATTTCAGACCATTTAGTAGATGTTGTATGCCGGCACCTGGCTTATCCAGCATACTGTGCAAGTCTCATACTGGAGAATTTCTCTCTAGTCTTGGTGGGCACAATCTGGCATGTGTAACAGTGGAAACCATGCTGGCAACATAAATATTGTTTGAAATTGGGTTACTGGTTGAGGGAACAGAAACCCTATTCAAGCAGAAACTTCAGGGTGAAGTCGCAAGCAAACCCCATAATTAAACTTTGCTCAGTCCTCTGGTAGCTTGACACAGAGCGGTCAGGCTTAACTTAGAGGCAATGTGTAAAGTATTGGTGCAACACTTCAAACAGTAAATAACGAAAACACTACACATGAAAATTACCACACCAACTTAGATAAACAGAGCAGAATGTAATAAATAAATCAGGACCACAATGACAAAAATCCTATCAGTAGTACCGGAGAAATATGGAATTTTAAAGATTTAACTGCAAATAGTGCCAAAAAGCCCAAAGCGCAAAACGTGGTTATCTGGTCATGTGAGACTCGAAGAAAGTCACAAGTACAGGTCGATCGCGATGGAGCGTAGGTCGGATACAGGGATCAGGTCAGTGCAGCTGAAAAGTTATGTTCTCAGTGCAGCGCAAAGCCTTCCGTTTGCAGTGGAGGGGGCTACAAGGAGCAGGGAAGCATCACGGAAAGTCGTCGATGTCGCACAAAGAGTAGGCATGGCATGGTAGGCACGTATCCACTCTAGCCCGAAGATCCGTTGTTGGCGTGAACGGTCAGGCCGGTGCTTCGTGATGGGGCTCCCTGAGAGTGGTCAATGCTATAGCGTGAAGTGTCAGGCTGATGGAACTTTGCATTGGAGGGCTGTGCGAGTAACAATATTTTGGCACCAAATGGCCCATTTGCGGTCACAAAGAGCCCAAAAACTTAAATTCAGCCTCTCTGAGGCCACATCAATGGTCCAGGACCTGAGGGGCACCACTTCAGGGTCAGGGGCTTGCTCCAGATCCGTCTGGGTGCTTTTTCAGGTGGTTGGGAGCTTGTTATGTCCTTGTGGCTCTGAACAGGAGGCCAGCAGACTAGCCCTTGGAGTCACTCTGGGAGTCCTGGGTTCAGATGCAGGTCCAAATCACTCTGACTCAGGCAGGAAAGCAGCAGGGCAGCATTCCAGCAAGGCAGCAGTCCAGCAAGCATTAGTTTTGCAGGGCAGCAGTACCGCAGAGTGGCAGTCCTTTCAGCAGCGCATCAATCCTTCTTCCTGGCAGTCTCCACAGGTCCAGAGTGTACTTAAGAGCTGGTGACTGAGGTCCAATATTTATACCAGGTGCCTCCTTTGAAGTGGGAGAAGCTTCTAGAGGTATCCCTTTGATGTGCACTGGATTCCTGCCTCTCTTGCCCTGGCTTAAGACTAACTACAGGGGGCATGCAGCCCTTAGTGTGAAGGCAGGACACAGCCTATTCAAGTGTACGTAGGGCTGTGCCCAGCTCCGCCCTCCCATCCTGCCAGTAATAGCCCATCCAGGTATACCTAAGCTCTCTATTGTGTGTGGCTGTTGAAGAGGAATACACAAAGCTCAGCTGTCAGCTACACCCTGTCATGTGACACAAAGAATCTGCAGCACAAAATGGATAAGGTAGGAAAATGCTAACCTTCTGTAAGTGGCATTTTCAAAATTGTAGCTTAGGATTTGACTTTATCCTCAACCCCACCCTCTTAAACACCTACATGACCCCCCTAGGAGACAGAGTCAGATCACATGGACTCAACATCATCTCATATGCTGATGACACACAATTCATCCTCTCACTGCCCGAAGACCCCTCCACCACCAAAGCCAACTTCCGCAGATGTATGATAAACGTCACCAACTGGATGAAGGACAACTGTCTCAAGCTCAACTTAGACAAGACAGAAGTCCTCATCTTCGGAAACAACCCTTCGCTATGGAAGGACACATGGTGGCTTGCGAGCATCGGCACACCCCCTCCCCCACAGACCACTCCCATAATCTCGGCATCATTGTGGACAAGATGTTAATGAAGAAACAGGTGATGCACTCTGCTAAGCCTGTTTCAATACACTATGCATGCTCTGCAAAATCTTCAGGTGGCTCCTGGTCAACACCAGAAAGACCATCACACAGGCCCTTGTCACAAGCAGATTGGACTATAGGAACACACTCCACGTAGGTATCCTCAACCTCCACAGATGGACACACATCACAACACACCTTAAAAAACTGCACTGGCTCCCAATACGGAAGAGGTGCCAGTTCAAGATGCTGACCCACGCACACAAAGCCTTGCACAACACAGGGCCAGCCTACATCAACAAAGGCATCACCTTCCACCAACGAACCAGACTCTTATGCTCTTCCTCCCTCTCCCTCACTGATACCCCTCACAGCTGGCGAAGAAACAGTAGAGGACGCTCAGTCTCCCTTCTAGCAGCCAAGGCTTTAAATGATCTTGCCCTATGCCTCAGGACAACCTAATTGCTTCAGTTCAGGAAAGGACTCAAGACCTGGCTGTTTGACTGAGCAGTGTACCACCAAGCGACAAGCAACCTCAGTGCCTTGAGACTCTCACAGGTTATTTGCTGTGCTATAGAAGTAACTATGATTGGTTGACTGATTTACCATAAGAGAGGATGTTTCAGTACAATTCCAAAGACACCAAACATGTACTGATTACATGTTCCCATACAGCTTATTAAATGTATTATGTAATTCCAATGTTATCCTACGGGAGAGGTAGGCGGTGCAGTAGTGTAAAACAAATGTAAGAGTTGTTTTACTACCAGGATATGTAAATCTTAAAAGTACTTCTCTGACTTTTTATATACAGTGCACCCTGACCTTTGGTCTGTCCAGGGCCTACACTATAGGTGACTTATATGTATTAAAAGGAAGGTTTGGGCCTTGCAAGAGGTTTCTTTTACCTGGTCGAAATGGCAGTATAAAACTGCATCTTACACACAAAAGAGTGAAAGGTAAAGAATGCTAAGCCCTTATCCTCTCTTTATGAGTGCACACACATCAAAAGGGTTCCTCAACTGTCTCAAATATTTTTGTTTCTCCACACAAATCGATCTCTCTGGAAAAAGGAGGGCCCTCACCCACATCGAGATGTGGCATGCTTCATCATTGGGCTTCCCACACCCTGGACCCGAATGAGTCCAAGGTGGGGTCTACCACACAAAGTGTGGGAACAAGGTTTTTTTTAAGGAAATGTTTTTAAGAGTGGAGTATATACCCCAAGTCAATCAGAGATATGAAGAAAGAAAGCTTAAAACTGCCTAGAGCTATCCTAATGTATTAATTTTATTAGTGGATTTCGAAATGTAAGTGCACCCGGTCCCTGCTAACTAGGTTCCCAGAGCCAGATCTCTTTCCCAAAACTGTTCCACAATTGGCACACCTTCAGCCACCCTCTAATTCCCTAGTAAATGGTACTCCTGGCATGTAGGGCATGGGCACTGGGGAGGGCCCACTGGGGCTGCAGCACTAATTGTGCCACCCCAGGAACCCCTCACCAAGACTATGAAAACTGCCACTGAAGCCTACATGTCTTATGGGCACTGAAAACCGAAGAGTCAATATGGCACACAGCCCTGTGTGCCATGCTCTCACTCACTGCTTGAGGCGTAGGTAAGTCACCCCTACGGCAAGCCTTACAGCCCTAATGCAGGGTGCACTATACCCCATGTACTCGTCATTACCAGCTTCCTAGCTCCATGATTGCTTCACTGTACCCTAAGATGTTTTGTACCAAACATCTTGCCTTAATAAATCCTCACTGATGCCAATGTTGTATTTATTTTTAGAGGGTCCCCTGAAAACCTACCAAGCACTGGTGTGGTCTCTGACTAGTCATAGCCAGCCTGCCACCACCAGAAATAGTTCTGACCTCATGGGGTGAAAGCCAGTGCTCTCAGAGACCAGAAACAAAGCGTGCTCTTGGTGGAGGTGATTCATACCTCCTCCAGGCTGGAATGGTCTTCCAGAGCGATAAGCTTCAAAGGTGATGCTGCCTTTGAAGTGCTGCCCAGACTTACCCAGATAGTGGTGGATGCCAACCCCCCTGTCCTGCTCCAAATTTGGTGGGAGGACAGGTGGGAAAAATAGTTAGATGAGGAGAAGGGTCCACTCTCAGCCATCACCAACCCTAGGTTGGGGCAGGCAAGGTTAACACCTTTTCTGAAAATTCACCATCTTGGGATGGTGGTGAAACAACCTATCAGGGCTAGGGTAGTGCCTCTTCCCACAGGAAGTAGTCACTCAGAGGGTGTATGAACCCTAAAGGTGGGTAGCCCATTGGCTACTACCTGTCTCCCCCAGTAACGCCCATAAATTCAGTATTTAGAAGGCCTCCCTAGACCTGGAACTTAGATTCGACGGACAAGAAGAAGAAAAGGATAAATAAGACCGCTGCATGAGAACTGAAGCCCTGCTGAAGAAGAAAATTGGTGTCAAACCCTGCCTGCTGCCTCTAGGACTTTGACCATCGTTGTGTAGTCCTGAACCTGTGAAGACTCCAAGAAACCCAGAGCTCCTCCAGACATTGAAAAAGCACCAAGAACCTCCCTTGGAATTAAGGTATCACTCCCGTACACACCATAGGAACTGATCCAGAGAAGTCCGGTTTGTCGACTTGCTGCTACTTGGCAATCCATGATGCAGCATCTATACCAAAATCAATACAGCAGCTCTGGAGGGTCAGATATGCCTCTCCACCAAGTTTGGAGGCACCAGGACATATCGAAGCTTCACCGTGCCAATACCTGGGGTACCAGACTGCCACCTGCAAAACGCAAGAAGAAGAATTTACTCCAGACTCCTATGACAGCAGAAGTGAAGCAGGCACCTGTTAAGGGACGTCGAGGCCCCTGAGACCCACTTCCAGAGTGGCGCAGCAGTCCAGAATCATCTCTCCAAGTTGCCTGCTCCTGAATGTGAGGACCTCTCGATGCACAATGCCTGGCTGTCCTATCTACTCTGCACCTGGCCCCACCGGCCTTGGTTAAATGCAAACCAGCTGTGCTCACATTCCCCTGAGACCCTTGCGACCTCTCTCCTTGAAGGAGACCCCTCGGACTTACATTTAAGTCCCCCCTGTGCAGTGTATTTTCAAGTGGCCCTCTTTGTAGTAGCGCACAAGCTACCATCACCTTCAGCACTCCGCTCCCGGCTGAATCTGGGACACTCCCAAACGTCTGCTGCTGGAACATTGGACCTCATCCCATTATCGACCTACAATGAGAAGGTGAACTTCATGAAAGCATTGCCTGATTTTCTATGCATTTTAACACTTTTACCGATTGAATTCAATGGTGCGTAATTGCGCTCAAAAGTGATATATTTTCCGAACTTTGAAAAATCATAACTCCGAATGCACGAACTGTAAATCAAAGTTGTTGCTCTTAAAAATGACATAAAATTGATACTATTTTTGTAAATTGGTCTCAGATTTATTCTTGAGTGTGTGTCTCATTTATTGCCTCAGTGAGTACAACAAATGCTTAGCACAATCCTCTGATAAGCCTAACTGCTCGCCCACACTACCACCAAAAGAGCATTCAAATGATCTGCTTTTACTTCTGTATACCAATTGGGGATCCACTGAACTCTCTGCAGAGTGTACTTCAGTTTAGAACACTATATAGAGACCCAGCTTCCTACATTTGACGGTTCAGCGGTGAGATAGAAGAATTTGCATTTGCTGGAACCACTTTGTCAATAAGTGACCACATGAGTAAATCCAAAAATTGGCTTTCGTCTAGTTGTAATTTTTTGCAATTGGTCTACTTTTTCTAAATTTCTAAAAATTAACTGCTAGGGCCTTGGTTAAGTCCCTGAAACTAAGTGGTTAGAAATTTAAAAAGTCTATTACTCTAGTTAGGACAAAGTATCTAGTTTTTTTAAACTTCCGAAAAAGTTCCCAACTTTAGTAAAATAATGCCTGATACCGATAGCCAGGCTCAGGAGCTCGATCTGACCCCTTACGTGGACCTGTCCTATGCCAGGCTCAGGGCCCTCTGTATGGGTTATGGTATCAATACTGGCTAACGTGCTAAAAAAGATAAGCTTAGAAGACTTTTAGCATAGTTTGAAAGAGATCATCCAGAACTAGTGGCTCAATCTGATGAAGATGAGACTGCTGGGGATGACTCTGATGATCAAGTTGAGGAGGTGGCTGAGTCCATCCACTCAGAACCAGATGAGACTCCCTCAGAGAAGGACCTCATACTAGAAAGAATGCCCAGGAGGTATAACTTAGAAGCTCAACTCCTGGACATAGAAAGACAAACGAAAGAGATGGGCTTAAGGCCTATATCTGGTGGCAGCATGTTTATAACTAGGGAGAGAGAAGATTCCTTTGATGCAAAATTCCCCAAAGGGATTTTCCCTAAATACTCAGAGGGTGATGACATCACCAAATGGTTCACTGCTTTTGAGAGGGCCTGCCCAGCTAGAAGGGTAGACTGAAGAAATTGGGCTTCTTACTTGTGGGATCTATTCTCAGGCAAATACAGGGATAGACTCCTGACATTGGATGAGAAAGATGCTGAGCCCCATGACCCATGAAGGGTACCCATATTGAGGGCTTTGGACTCACCACTGAAGAATACAGCATAAAATTCAGGAAAACTCGAAAAATCCAGAGTCAGTCCTGGGCGGAATTTATTGACTTTTCAGTGAAAACACTAGGTGGTTGGTTAACAAGTAACAATGTGCATGACTATGAAGGGCTGTACAATTTGATTATGAAGGAGCATCTTCCAAGTAATTGTTACAATGAGAAGTTACATCAGCATATGGTAGACCTAGGTCCACTTTCTCCTCTAGAGTTGTGGAAGAATGCAGACTACTGGGTGTAAACAAGGGTGACCAAAACTGGCCACAAAAGGGTGGTAGTATCTTCTGCAATCCAAGTCCAGTGTTTGCTTGGCAATGATTTGGAGTACTCAGCATGGGCTGAGGTAGAAAGAATAATCCATGCAGCAATGCTGGGAATACCTGAATGGGTGTGTGTGTGAAAGCCAGAGCATAGAGTAGAACCCAAGGTGAACTTATGGACCACTCTTCCAAGAGAAAGGACAGGAAGTCTGGACAGCCAGCTTCTATACAGACTCCAGATCAAGTCCCTTCTCCTCATGGAGAAGACTTGTCAGCCCCAGAGGGAAATGAGCCCCAGGAGCTTAGGCCTTACACACCAAAGCTGTTGGGCCCAGGGGGATCCTCTAGGGAAGATTTGTGCCAGGGGCAGATAAGCTGTCCCACTCTTGAAAGCCTGAGGCAGCAAGCTGCTGATCAAGAAAAGGGAAGTGTCAGTGGTTACCACAGTACCTATTGAGAGGAGGGACTCCTATACACTATAGCCAGAGACCCCAAACCTGGTGCCACTAGGAGAGTGGTAGTGCCTCAGCAGTATAGAGAGTTTCTCTTAACATTGACCCATGACATTCACTTAGCTGGGCATCTTAGCCAGACAAAAACCTGGAGTAGGTTAGTTAACCACTTCTACAAGACAGGAATGTCCCAGAAGGTGAAATCATTTTGTAACTCCTGTGCCACCTGTCAAGCCAGTGGCAAGACAGGTAGCAACCTGAAGGCCCCTTAGTTCCATTTCCAGTGGTTGGGGTACCCTTTGAATGCGTTGGGATCAACATTGTTGGTCCCCTTGACCCCTCAACTGCATCAGGGAACAAATATATTCTGGTGGTAGTAGAGCATGCCACCTGGTACCCCGAGGCCATTCCCCTAAGGACCACCACTGCCCCTACAGAGGCCAAGGCCCTCCTTGATATTTTTTTACCAGGGTTGGCTTTTCTAATGAGGTAGTATTAGACAGAGGTACAAGCATCAGACCTGCATACTTAAAGCATATGTGGACTGAGTGTGGGATGACCTATAAGTTCATTGCACAACACCAGCCACAGACTAATGGGCTTGTTGAAAGATTTAACAAGACCCTACATGGTACTGATTTGTGGACTCCCTGAAAAACTAAGGAGGAGATGGGATGTTTTACTATCATACCTGCTTTTTGCTTACAGAGAGGTGCCACAAAAAGGAGTAGCGTTTACTAACCCTGGGCAAAGCACTACGCTACGCTCGCGTAGTTTGCGAAGTTTGCGCTACTTCGCACAACGCGAATTGCACGTAGCACAGTGCAAACACGCGTAGCGTAGCGTAGCGTAGTGCAGCGGTCATTTTTTGCTTGCTCGCGGTCCTCAACGTCAAGTTGGCGACCGCGAGCAAGCAAAATGACATCCCGGCGAGACTTTTTCCTCGTTCGCGATCAGCAACATCAAGTTGCTGATCGCGAGCGTGAAAATAAACCTCCCGGCGAGATTCTCAACGCGGGGAGGTCAGGTTTCTCATTGCAAGTGGTCGCGTATGCTCGCGACCGCTCGCGATGAGAAACTACCAGTTTGCGTTGAGAAAGCTGCCGCTCGAGTAAAAATCTACTCGAGCGGCAGTAAACGACATGCTCGCACTGTGCAAGATGCCGTTTTCAATGATTGCACAGTGCGGACAAGCATCCGGCACTGTGCAATCATTGCGAACAGTGCACTACGCAGTTCGCGTAGTGCTACGCGTAGCTCGCGTAGTGCGAACTGCACTTTGCGTAGCTTCGCGTAGCGCTACTTCGCGAACTACGCCCAGGCTTAGCGTTTACCCCCTTTGAACTTTTGGTTGGACACCTGGTAAGGGGTCCACTCTGTCTGGTGAAGGAAGGAGGGGAGAGACCCCTACAGGAATCAAAACAAGACATTGTGGATTATGTACTTGACCTTCACTCAAGGATGTCTGAATACATGAAAAAAAACCTTGAAGAAAGCCAAAAGTACCAGAAGCTCTGGTATGGGCAAAAGACTGCTATGGTGGAGTTCCAACCAGGGCAAAAGGTGTGGGTTTTTAGAGCCTTTGTAACCTTGGGGCCCTCCAGGACAAAGGGACTAGGCCCTAACCTATCCATGAGAGAAAAGGGGAGGAAATCTATTTATTTGACGTTGGCATGTGTAGAAACCCCAAAAGGGTAACACAAGTAAATCACCTTAACCCCTAAAATGACAGGGCTGACATGACCATGCTCATGGTCACTGATGAGCAGCAGGAAGCAGAGAGTGAACCTCTCCCTGACTTCCTCTCAAACAATCCTAAAGATGGTACAGTGGAAGGAGTGGTCTGCCAGACACCCTCACTGACCAACAGAAGACTGCAGGCAAGTCCTAAATCAGTTTGCTGTGCTCTTTTTTTTACCTCTGGTAAGACTAACTGGGGTACCCATGATGTGAACACCGGTGACAGCCTACCTATCAACAAAAAGAAATACAGGCAGTCTGATCATGTCAGAGAAAGCATCAAGGCTGAAGTAAGCAAGATGCCGGAATTGTGTGCCATTGAACCCTCAGAAAGCCCTTGGGCCAGCCCAGTTGTGTTTGTCCCCAAGCCCCATTCCCAGTAAGAAATTAGGTTTTGTGTGGACTATAGGGGCCCCAATGCAGTTACAAAAACTGATGCACATCCAATTCCTAGGGCAGGTTGGCAGGTTGGGGGCAGACAAATATCTGAGTACCCTTGATCTCACATCTGAGTACTGGCAGATAGGTTTGACCCCTCAAGCAAAAGAGAAGTCAGCATTCTCAACTCCAGATGGCCACTTCCAGTTCACTGTGATGCCCTTTCAGAGGCTGGTGAACAAAGTCCTTGCTGTACTAGAATCCTTTAGTGCAGCTTATCTGGATGATATTGCTGTCTTTAGCTCCACCTGGCAGGATGAACTGATTCCCCTCCAAAAGGTCCTGAAAGCTCTGCAGAATGCAGGCCTCACTATCAAGGCAAGTAAGTGCCAGATAGGGCAGGGCAGGGTTGTTTACTCGGGCCACTTTGTGGGTGGAGGCCACATTCAGCTACTACAACACAAAATCTGGACTATTATAGATTGGATTGCTCCAACCACCCAAGTCAGGGCATTCCTTGGCTAGACTGGGTACTACCGGAGGTTTGTGCAAGGATATGGGTCCATTGTGACCCCCTCACAAAACTGACCTCCAAGAAAATGCCCAAAAGGTTTATCTAAACAGTAAGCTTTTGATACTTTGAAGGAAGCAATATGCTCATCACCCATTCTAAAAACTCCAGATTATACCAAGCAGTTCATAGTGCAGACAGATGCCTCTGATCATGGGATAGGGGAGGTCCAATCCAAGACCAATGATGATGGCCATGAACAACCTGTTGCTTTCATAAGCAAATGTCTTCTCCCAAGAGAGCAGTGTTGGAGTGCCACAGAGAGGTAAGCCTTTGCTGTGGTTTGGTCCTTGAAGAAGCTGAGACCATACCTGTTTGGTTCTCACTTCCCTGTCCAAACTGACCAAATACCTCTCAGATGGCTCATGCATATGAAAGGAGAAAATCCTGTTTTTTTAATGTAGTCTATATCCCTACTTTACTGTGAAACATAGACCTGGGACTGACTATGCCAATGCAGATGGCCTTTCCAGGTTCTTCCACTTAGGCGATAAAGACTCCCTAGGAAAAGGTTTGTTTCATCCTCTTTCATTTGGGGGGGTCATGTAGGAAAGTGCCTCTTTTGACATGGTTAGCCTCCACTTTTTGCTTGATGCCTGATGTGATTTGGAAATGTAAGTGCACTAGGTGCCTGATCACCAGGTTCCCATAGCTAGATCTCTTTCCCAAACCTTTACCACAATTGGCACACCTTCAGCCACACTGTAAGTCCCTAGTTAATGGTACCCCTGGTACCTAGGGCATGGGTACCGGAGAGGTCCCACTGGGGCTGCGGCACAAATTGTGCCACCCCAGGGACCCCTCACCAAGACTATACAAACTGCCACTGCAGCCTGTGTTTCTTGGTGCAGAGAAAACTGAAGATTCGACATGGCACACAGCCCTGTGTGTCATGTCATCACCCACTGCATGAGGTATAGGTAAGTCACCCCTACTGCAGGCCTTACATCCCTAAGGCAGGGAGCACTGTATCCCATGTGTTGTCATATCTGCATGAGCAGATATGACCTGCAATATCTGAGCCATTTTTGGATACTGTGAGTGCACAGGGAAGCCAGAAAGAGTACATGGGCTGGATACTTGTCATTACAAGCTTCCTTTCTCCATGATGGCTTCACTGTACCCTAAGAGGTTTGGTTTCAAATATTTTGTCTTAATAAATCCTCACTGATGCCAGTGTTAGAATTATTAATAAATGCACACAGGAGACCTTTTAGATGGTCCCCTGAAATCTTACCCAGCACTGATGTGTTCTCTGACTAGCCATAGCCAGCCTGTCACCACCAGACAGGTTTCTGACCTCATGGGGTGAGAGCCCATACTCTCAGAACCCAGAAACTAAGGGGCATATTCACAAGGACTTATCGCCGAGTTATCGCCACCTTAACGCATCAAAAGTGGAGATAGATTTAACGCTCCATGCAAACTGCAGACATCGCCAGTATTCCCGCGATAACTGCCGCAAAATGTATCTCCACGGGTGACACCACCAACTAACCCTAATGAGATGCAGAGTAGGCGTTCCTGTGCAAAAACACACGAAAACACCACTACACCACTTTCACAACAAACTGCCAGATCTGCGATGTGAACCAAAAACAGGCGATAAGCCGCGGTAGCAGCAGGGAATTAACACCTGCCTTTTGCTGGTGTTAAGCAGGACGACTACCTGCTGCATGAAAGGGAGCCCAGCCAAGAGCCACATCTGAAGACCCACAGATGCCATGGAGACAAAGATCATGCAGCTCGGAGACCCATGAGGGCCACAACACCCACCGCCACCACCCCCAGGCCCGCCACCACCCCCAGGACCCGTCCCGCCCCCCCGGAACACCACAGAGGCAGCGTACACAAAGACAGCGGACTCCCCTTAAACGCACCAGCCGCACAGACCGAACGCCAGAGGAGGACATTGCCCACTACAGGCCCAAAAGGACAACCATCCCCCGCATCCTGACCCACATCGCCCACCTGCTGACGGTACCAACACAGCGCACAACGAACATCCCTCCGCAGACAAAGCTGCCGGCTGTGCTGCACATGTTGGCCTCTGGTATCTTCCAACCCACAACTGCCAGAGTCGGAGGAGTCTCACAGCCAGCCCCATCCAAGTTCATCACACCTGTCCTGGATGCCATCATCAGCCTGGTACCCCAGCACCTCCACTTCACCCACACTGCGCAGGAACAGTTGGAGACCAAGCAAGGCTCCTTCGCCATAGCTGGATTCCCTCACGTGTCGGGAGCAATCGACTGCACACATGTACCCCTCGTGCCCCCTGCCGACACTGCACACAACTACCTCAACAGAAAGCACATGCATCCCATGAATGTGCAGGCAATAGTGGACCGCCCGGGACTTCTCAACAATGTCGTGGCCAACTCCCCAGGCAGAGTGCATGATTCCTACATCGCCCGACAGTCCATCATCAACCAGCGCTCCAAGGATGGCACCTTTGGAAATGCAGTGCTCGTTGGTATGTCCAAAATGAACACACCACACACCTCCACCCCACAGTCATGCAACTCACGACACTGGCAATGGGCACGCAGCAGAACTACATGCAACATGCCACACAACATGCCAACCGACCAGACACGACAACACAACTCCATTGGGAACCTGGGCTTGCCATGCACACAACCCAGCCACGGCATGGCACCACAGCCACACAATAGCAGAATGTGAGGAGAGGCTTGGAGCAGGCATGTGCGAGAGCGGCAAGTGACTAATGAATGAGAACCGACCCAATGCCAGGTGTGGCGTGGAGGTGGCGGACAGACTTCAGTGTGCAAACCACGGAAATGGCCATGTGGACATTAACTGCTGGTGCATGGAGTGTAGTGGCCAGTGGACGCTACCATGTCCCCACAGGCTGTAGGGCAGAACGCGGAAATGTCACACGTTACGTCCCCCCTGTATGCGCGGGCAGAGTGGGTTGGCCCTGCATACGCCAGGCCTGCGTAGGGGTGTGAATAAAAAGCCTGTCGCACTGGGCGTGGTTCTCTTTCTGAATGGCCAACGTGTCTGCCAGGGCGGCGCCTCTCAGCCCACCACGAGGCTGGCGCCGTGCGCGGTGGGGCCTGCGTCCCTGTGCGCCTGTTGCACGCCGGGCCACTGGTCCCCAGACCCCTCATGCCTGCCCCAGCGCACCAAGGAAGCTCCGCTCACCTGCCGACACCGGCGTGTGTCAAAGAGGGCCCACCACGTGCCGGTGCAAGCTCCAGGCCCCAGTCCCGCGACCTCTGCAGCCTCCGCAGACCATCGCTGGCCTCCACGGCGCTGGCCCACAGTACTTCTTTTTCATTGACATACTCCACTGGCGTACTCTTCGGCCCAGTTGTTGGCACATGTTGTATTGAGTCGTGAGTTTTGAATGGCAGTGACCAAAGGTCTGTGGCAGCGACCACATCACTATACTCCCTCCGATCAGTGAAGCCAAAGTCTGCATCGCAGGCCTGCGACACGTGGTGCCACTAACCCTGTTCAACGCAAGCGGGCGACACGTGGTGCCACTAACCCTGTTCAATGCAAGCCGGCGACACGTGGTGCCACTAACCCTGTTCAACGCAAGCCGGCGACATGTGGTGCCACTAACCCTGTTCAACGCAAGCCGGCGACACTTGGATGAGGGCTCAGGCCTACACTGCGGTCCAGTAGGTCCCACATATGGAACTGTGTCCTGAGTTTGAATAGCAGTGACCCCAAGTCCGTGGCAGCGTCCACATCACTAAACTTCCTCCGATCAGTGAAGACAAAGTCTGCATCACAAGCCTGCGACACGTGGTGCCACCAACCCTGATCAACGCAAGCCGGCGACACGTGGTGCCACCAACCCTGTTCAACGCAAGCTGGCAACACACGGATGAGGGCTCAGGCCTACACTGCGGTCCAGTAGGTCCCACGTGTGGAACTGTGTCTTGAGTTCAGAATGGCAGTGACCAAATGTTAATTGCCGCGTTTATATCACTGAACTCCCTTCGATCAGTGTCCCAGACCCTGCATCGCAGGCACACGACACGTGTCTGTGGGCCTGTGCTGACCGCTGCCCCCGGCCTACACTGCGGTCCAGTAGGTCCCACATTCAGCATTTAGTCGTGATTCATGAATGGCAGAGTCCATACCAGTGAATGCACGGAGAGGAGTAAGAGGAAGATGAGGCTCAGTCTGGATGAAAGCCGGATCCTAGTCACGGAGGTGACCGAACACTAGCAACAACTGACTTGGTGCCACCAACCCTGTTCACCGCAAGTCCGCATCCTGTGGTGCCACTGAACCTGAACTACGCAGGCCGGTGGAGCCATCCAACGTAAGCTGGCGACACTCGGTGAATGGCCCCTGCTGACCGCTGCCTCAGGCCTACACTGCGGTCCAGTTGGTCACACATGTGGAACTGTGTCTTGGGTAAGATATGGAGGAGTCCACACCATTGGACACGCCTCATCGCAGGCGGCATCCCCTATCAGCACTGGTGCCACTAACTCTGTGCGCAATGACTCATGGGCACTTTCTGGTTGGACTTTGGTGGCGTCTGAGTCCATGGCCTGGGTGTTGTCTGCATCTTCATCTGGCTGGGCCGGACTTGGTGTTCGACATGTGTCTGTTCCATTCATCTCCACCATAGTGACTGTTTCTGCGTGGTTCTGCCCTCTGCATCATGCCCTGGGGGTACACCTTCCACTGTCCACCGAGACACTCCGCGACAACCCCCTTTGTCATCTACGAGAACCTGCTCTGCTCTCATGACCCTGCCCCAGTGCACTGCAAGTCAGCGGCCCGTGGCGGTAGGCCCGTGCAGGACGCTGTGCATCCGGGGCCACTAACTCTGTGCAGCTCAAGTCATGGGGCCTTTATGGTTGAATGGTTGTGTCCTTAACGATGTACACTGTTGTCGTGTTTTGACTGCACCAGGCACTCCATGACGGCAGGTGTACACACACCCCACACACATCCAACACAGGTGTCACTCGACATGTGAGCCTGCTAATAAAAGTGGCCGGGCGCACGTGCCCGTAGCCATTCACACCATCTAAGCAAGTGTGTCCGTGTGGTCATTATGTCAGCATGATGGGCCAGAGCCCTGCAACATCACAGTGTGCTGTCTTCAGCGAACAATACCATGTCACCTCAGCAGTGGCTGAGACCTTGGACATGTAGCTTCGCCCGCCCCCCCCTGCATGCACAAGCGGCGTGTGCTGGTCCGGCGTATGTCAGGTCAGCGCAGGGGTGTGCTGATTCAGCAGGGGGATCAGGGCGTGGCTCTGGTCTGGCCTTGAGCAGGAAGTGCGGTAAGCGTGTCTCTGTGTTGGGGTGTTGTCGCCACCAGGGCCACAGTAGTCGATGTTGCAATGTAGCATGCTCCCGGAGGGCGGGCCCGCACGTACGGGGAAATGTAGGAGCGCAAGACCGCTCGGGGTCTTGGCACATGCATGCCAAGTGTTATGTGTATCAGTCCTGCGGCTGCATAAGTCAGATGCCTAGCCTCAATCGCAGCGCGATCACAGCCAGCCATGGACTGTACACCTGTGTCCGCCCTGTCCGGACCATTGGCCTACACTCACGTGGCCGCACACCCTCAACGGCCAGCTTCACGGTGTTGTTGGCATGCCGCTGGACATGCGCAGACAGGCATGACAATGGTGTGCCGTAGGACTGCACGTGATACAACTGCGCAGCGCACACAAGTGTGGGGGCTCTTGAGAGGAAGGAGCAGCTGTGAGGCAACGTAACACACAGTGAGGCTGCTCATGTGCCACGTGCTCTGCATATCATCCATGATTCCCTGGGTCACAGACATCCCACCCCACCCACGACAGGCCTCTGTACATCTCCTGTATGCAAGCAGATGGTTAAGTTGGTGAATAGACATTATATCGAATGATAAATATCGAATTGTAGTAATATCGAAGTTGTAATATCGAATGTTAGATAATATCGAATACATGAATATCGCAATCAAAAATATCGTTATTTTATTTCTTTAAAAAATATCGAAGTACAAAATATCGAATAAGTAATATCGTAAGTAGATAATATCGAATTGTTAGTATTGTAAAAAATATCCCCAAAAAAATATAGAAACTGTAAAATATTAATTTTTAGTCAATAATTAAATATTATGTATTGTTATTAATTTTGTATTATTAAAAATGTTTTAATATTAGTGTGAAAATGTATTAAAAAAAAATTGTAACATATGTTTTAGGAGCGGGATGTTTAGTTATTAGGGGTAAAGGGTGGGGAGTATTTTAAAAATATTAGTGTAAATTTAGATATTAATTTTAAATTTTTAGAAATTAGAAATTAATTTAAAAAATGAAATTTATATTAAAAGTGTAAAATATATGCTTTTTTAGGAGCGGGATGTTGGGTTATTAGGGGATAAGGGTGGGGAGTAATTTAAAAATATTAGTGTAAATTTATATTTAAATAGAAAATTTATAGAAATTCAAAATTAATTTAAAAAACGAAATTTATATTAAAAATGTAAAATATATGTTTTCTTTTAGTAGTGGGATGTTGGGTTATTAGGGTATAAAGGTGGGAAGTATTTAAAAAATATTAGTGTAAATTTAGATATTAATTTAACATTTTTAGAAATTCGAAATTAATTTAAAAAACGAAATTTATATTTAGGGGTCGATTCCGATTCGGGCCGGAAAAAGCACCGACCGACTCGGATCCGGAAATAATACCGACTGACACGTACCCTTGGCGCCCGACACGCCAAGTACGATGCAAGGCGTGAAAAATCCGACCGACACGTACCGAAACCAAGTCGACCGACCGAGCCGCAAGGAAAACAGCAATCCGGCCGGAAAAACACGCGAATCCAACTGACCGACACGCACCCGGAACAAATCCGACCGAAACGTACACGCGAACTCCAAACCGCAAAGTACGATGCAAGGCGCGAAAACCACGAGCGAGTCGGACGGAGGCCAAGCCGTACGACCGACACGCATACAAAACCGAGCCGAAGCAACACAAAACACTGCGACCGACGCGTACGCAGCATAGAAAACTGCACAAACACAGCGTGAACGAAACGGAGAACACTATACGAGACAAATGCAGGGTCCGACTCGGTCACAAGAACGTTTCCAACATACACAAACAGCACAAAGGAAAAATCACCCAAAAAAAGGCCAAACAAGCAATTACCAAGCCAATAAATACTGGGGGGTGGGGACAGAGAACAAAGACACACCCACAACTCCACCTATATAAAGGACACAAATCACAACCATGAGCCTTTGCAAATGCCATTCCACTGCCAGCACCCAAGAGAAAGCAACCACACACCCACAGCTCATCCCTCACACAAGCCACACACCATCAGCACACCAACAAATACCTACCTCACATACACCCAGCAAAACACACACTCACACACCCTCACCTGCACACCAACACACACATCACTCACCATCACCACCCATCACCATGCCCCCAAGAAGAATCCCAAGTTCCTAGATAGTGAATTGGAAGTCATGGTAGACGAGATCCTCAGGGTAGAGCCACAGCTGTTTGGCACACTGGTCCAACAGACCCCCATCTCCCAGAAAACCAAGATGTGGGAGAGGATCATCAACAGGGTGAACGCACAATCACCATGTCGGCGCACAAAGAGCGACATCCAGAACAGGTGGTATGATGTGCGCAGGAGGGTACGGGACCTGCTGAAGAAAGACTACATCAACAGCCAATACACCGGCAGTGGCCCTCCTGCCAAGCCAATATACCTCAGGCCCTGGGAGGAGAAGGTGCGGGCCATCCTTCCGCCAGTGAGCGTATATGGACTAGAGGACATCCCAGAGCCTGGTGAGTACACAACAAATGTACACAATATACTGCCACAAAACACACACATCACTGTCAAGGGGAGAGTCAAACCATGCACTCATAGCAATTACACAGCAACCAGAACAGAATTATCCCAAAATGTGCATGTCAGTCAGATAAACACAACACATGCCATCAAAAAAGTCACATCCAACTGTGCCAACACATGTACAAACACAACTACAACTACAGCTAGGCAGTGGCACAAATAGAACTAACAAACACATCCAGACATGTAGCCACCACAACAACACCAACACACAGTGAAGACCACTCAAAGGAAGGAATTCTGTGTATGCTGGCCAAGTCAGTGTAGCCAATAGCATCATGGGAGTTGCAGTCACACATATTGCCCCCCCCACAACTGTCCCATCAACACCACCCTGAACCATGCTCACATCACAGGGAGTGGAGAAGGACTCACAAGCTGGCTGACACTGGCTACTGCTGTGGGGAGCACAAGGCCCTGCTGCCAACTGTGCACCAACAAACAGCAGGACACCACTGACTGACATCCTGAGAGACAACTTACACTCCCTGCAATGCAAGCACGTTCCATGGTGGGATATCTGGCTAGCTGGGTGGGAAGGAGGACTTGCAGCACTGACCATAGTCACAAGCACCTCCCTCACACACACCCCAACACAAACTCCACAGAACCCACCTGGTAGAATGCAATGCCCCCCATCCTAACACAAGATCCCACAAAGAACCACCACCCTGGGTTATGTTGTGTGAAGCACAGGGACACTCTTGGGACTTCTAGCCAAACAACTGCCAGGACAACACTCCCAGCCATCCTGTCAGCACAGCCAGCCCACCCCACAGGGAAGCAGAGTCAAAAGGAAGGAAGCATGGGCATGCTGGGAAGGGGGTGGAGGCAATAGCATGATGGGAGTCGTAGTCACAGCTCTACATCCCCCACCACATGGCCCAGCAAGCTCACACTCACGCATGCACATCCCACAGAGAGTGGAAAGGCCCATCAAAGATGTCTGACACTGTTGCTGTGTCGTGGGGAGCACAAGGGCATGCTGGGTACTGCACACCAACCAACAGCAGGACACCACTGTCAGCCATCTTGCCATTGCTCTCACACCCACACACACTGAACTCCCCACAAAAGCAAGTAAGTATGGGAATGCTGGGAAGTGGGGTGGAGGCAATAGCATGATGGGAGTCGTAGTCACAGACATAGCTCACCCCCACAACTGTCCCATCAACACCACCCTGAACCATGCTCACATCACAGGGAGTGGAGAAGGACTCACAAGATGGGTGACACTGGCTACTGCTGTGGGGAGCACAAGGCCCTGCTGCCAACTGTGCACCAACAAACAGCAGGACACCACTGACTGACATCCTGAGAGACAACTTACACTCCCTGCAATGCAAGCACGTTCCATGGTGGGATATCTGGCTAGCTGGGTGGGAAGGAGGACTTGCAGCACTGACCATAGTCACAAGCACCTCCCCTCACACACACCCCAACACAAACTCCACAGAACCCACCTGGTAGAATGCAATGGCCCCCATCCTAACACAAGATCCCACAAAGAACCACCACCCTGGGTTATGTTGTGTGAAGCACAGGGACACCCTTGGGACTTCTAGCCAAACAACTGCCAGGACAACACTCCCAGCCATCCTGTCAGCACAGCCAGCCCACCCCACAGGGAAGCAGAGTCAAAAGGAAGGAAGCATGGGCATGCTGGGAAGGGGGTGGAGGCAATAGCATGATGGGAGTCGTAGTCACAGCTCTACATCCCCCACCACATGGCCCAGCAAGCTCACACTCACGCATGCACATCCCACAGAGAGTGGAAAGGCCCATCAAAGATGTCTGACACTGTTGCTGTGTCGTGGGGAGCACAAGGGCATGCTGCGTACTGCACACCAACCAACAGCAGGACACCACTGTCAGCCATCTTGCCATTGCTCTCACACCCACACACACTGAACTCCCCACAAAAGCAAGTAAGTATGGGAATGCTGGGAAGTGGGGTGGAGGCAATAGCATGATGGGAGTCATAGTCACAGACATAGCTCACCCCCACAACTGTCCCATCAACACCACCCTGAACCATGCTCACATCACAGGGAGTGGAGAAGGACTCACAAGATGGCTGACACTGGCTACTGCTGTGGGGAGCACAAGGCCCTGCTGCCAACTGTGCACCAACAAACAGCAGGACACCACTGACTGACATCCTGAGAGACAACTTACACTCCCTGCAATGCAAGCACGTTCCATGGTGGGATATCTGGCTAGCTGGGTGGGAAGGAGGACTTGCAGCACTGACCATAGTCACAAGCACCTCCCCTCACACACACCCCAACACAAACTCCACAGAACCCACCTGGTAGAATGCAATGCCCCCCATCCTAACACAAGATCCCACAAAGAACCACCACCCTGGGTTATGTTGTGTGAAGCACAGGGACACCCTTGGGACTTCTAGCCAAACAACTGCCAGGACAACACTCCCAGCCATCCTGTCAGCACAGCCAGCCCACCCCACAGGGAAGCAGAGTCAAAAGGAAGGAAGCATGGGCATGCTGGGAAGGGGGTGGAGGCAATAGCATGATGGGAGTCGTAGTCACAGCTCTACATCCCCCACCACATGGCCCAGCAAGCTCACACTCACGCATGCACATCCCACAGAGAGTGGAAAGGCCCATCAAAGATGTCTGACACTGTTGCTGTCTCATGGGGAGCACAAGGGCATGCTGGGTACTGCACACCAACCAACCGCAGGACACCACTGTCAGCCATCTTGCCATTGCTCTCACACCCACACACACTGAACTCCCCACAAAAGCAAGTAAGTATGGGAATGCTGGGAAGTGGGGTGGAGGCAATAGCATGATGGGAGTCGTAGTCACAGACATAGCTCACCCCCACAACTGTCCCATCAACACCACCCTAAACCATGCTCACATCAGAGGGAGTGGAGAAGGACTCACAAGATGGCTGACACTGGCTACTGCTGTGGGGAGCACAAGGCCCTGCTGCCAACTGTGCACCAACAAACAGCAGGACACCACTGACTGACATCCTGAGAGACAACTTACACTCCCTGCAACGCAAGCACGTTCCATGGTGGGATAACTGACTGGCTGGGTGGGTGTGAAGGAGGGCCGGCTGTCAACCAAACACAACCAATGCAGACCATGTTCACACCCCAGAAAATACATAGAAATGCCCAAATAATGCAGGACAATGTGCCACACCAATATCAACCCCTGACTGTGACGACTTGGGACAATGCAATGTACAGGCCCGTACCCAGAGGCACAGTCACAACTGTCATGTGTGTCAACCATTGATGCCTGCAGAAACATAACATACATTGTTTGTGTCTCCCAAAAACAGGTGATTATGGGGACACAGCAGCAGATGCTGAGGAGTCCCAGTCCCAGGCTCAAGAGGATGCGGAGCTCACTGGCGTCGTACAGCCTCTGTCCTCCTCGGACGATGAAGACCAACCTGGCACATCCGGTGCAAGTCAACATGCAGCACCAGCAGGACCACCAGCTGCAGCACCAGCAGGACCACCAGCTGCACCCCCTGCACCCACCCCTCCAACGACTGTCACCACAAATACCATCCCTGCCGACATGGACAGAACAAGGAGCAACACCAGCACAGGGACCCTGGACCAACCTGGGGCCATGGACACCACCACCACCACCAACCCCCAAGGTGGACCAGGGTTATCTGTGCGTGCCACTGCACACACTGCACATGTCAGCAGGGGTGGTGGGAGGGGTGGGAGACAGAGGTCGCTGCTTGCAGACGTTGCTGGTGTGCATGATGACCCACAACTGGTACGCATAGCTGATGCGTACCAGTCCAGCACCGGAGAGCTCAGCCAGGTAGTGGGGCTCCTCAGAGACATGAAACAGCAGCAGGCTGCCCATCATGCCCGCTTGGACTCCCACATGTCCCACGTGGAGTCACACATGTCCCGCGTGGACTCACACATGTCCCGTGTGGAGTCCAAGTGGGATGCACTGCATGAGATGACGGCGGTGCACAGGGACATTTTACAATGCCTCCGCCAGATGAACAGCAACCAGTCCACACCTCCCTGTGTGCCAACAACATCTGGTGCCGAACAAACTGCAACTGCCACAGGGAGGGAGGAGGACTCTGGCGGAGAGTCCCCTGCACCGCAGCAGCCTGTACTTGAGGGCCCCCCCACCAAGAAGAGGGGTCGTCCGAGGAGGGAAAAGTGAGAGGCCGATGGCCAAGCGCAACTCCCAGGAAGCCTGAACCTGTTCTGGATGTTCGCCTTTGTGCACAGACTGTTCACCCTGTTGACGGCAACACTACTCCCACACATTGCATGGGGAGTACAAGTTGGACCAATGTGTCAGACAACTGTGGCCCCGATACTGGGGATCCTGTCTACCAGGACTTTCAATTCACCTAGGAACTTCGGATTGCAAGATTTATGTACAGCACTACCCATCCTATGCACTATTAACACAAATGTATCACAATAAACACACTAATACACCATACTTGCCTCTGTCGTGATTCCAACGTGGGTGCTGTTATGGGGATGATGAACTGCAAAATTACACTGTGTATGCGAACTGCAACAGCAAGGACAACACAGGCATGTGAGTAAAGGCAACGTGACACATATGAGGGAGACACACCACCAGGGCTACACAACACATACACACCTAGGCCATCTGACTCATTGCCTACACTGATGTTGCCAGGGAAGACGGTGCAATGCACAGACACCACACCCATTCCCAGTTGTAGTCAAGTAGCCCACAGGTGCAGTAAGCAAATGGCACTCAAATGTGTGACCACAGACAACGCACATCACAAAGTGAAGCACAGGTTTATTACACAGTTGCAACATGTCGTAACCACTACAGATGCAAGGTAATCCCACCTGGCAGCGGGCACACAGTCAACAACTGTAGACGGAAGGAAGTCCATGGGTGTGGCGCACATCACCTGTAGGGACACAACAGCTACCACCCTGGATGTGCAATCACGTCGTCGTTGGACACAGTTGACCAAACGAATCTGAAAGTACCCTGTGAAGGACAGAAATGACACACAGTCAAAAGCAATGGAGTACAGGACAGAACAGCAAAACTCATGCACAATACATGTTACAAGATACCCACCCAGAACCAAGTTAGCATGTCAACACTGTTGGGGAGTACAGCCCACCTGTTAGCACACATCGCAACACACATCCAGTCAAGTAGCCCATGGACACACTCCAACAGCACCAGAGCACCACCCACACATCATGCCAACTCACATCATTGACATGACACCTCAGGATACTCACATTCAGCTAAAGAAGTTGGTGATGAGCTGTGTGCGGACATCACCATCATCATCATCATCATCATCGTCACTGGCATCGTGGTCCAGGCCAGGATCCTCCACAGGGGTCGGATGTTGGTCATTGTCATCCTGGATGAGAGGCAACTCCTTCCGCACTGCCAGGTTGTGGAGCATGCAGCAGACAATGATAATCTTGCACACTTTCGCAGGGGCATATGGGAGGGACCCTCCGGTCTTGTCCAGGCAGCGGAAGCGGCTCTTCAGGAGACCAAATGTCCGCTCAATCACTCTCCTGGTCCGACCATGTGCCTCATTGTAGCGCATCTGGGCTGGTGTCACAGGGTTCCTGAGGGGTGTCAGCAACCACGGCATGTTGGGGTATCCCGAGTCACCTACGGACAGACAAGTGCACATTAGCTGACTTGGAAAAGTGGGCGGAATACTACAGATCAGATCACACACAATGGCACAAAGTCAGTACACACCGACAAGCCAGGCACGCTGGTTCTGCATCTGTGCCATCATCCTGGGGATGCGACTACTCCTCATCACAAAGGCATTGTGTGCTGAACCAGGGAAACGGGCACACACGTGTGTGATGGTCATGTCTGCAAGACACACCACCAGTGCATTGACCGAGTGGTAGTGCTTGCGGTTCCTGTAGGCCTGCTCCTGGGCCTGTGGTGGTACCAAAGCCACATGTGTCCCATCAATGGAGCCAATGACATGCGGCATCCTCCCCAGGGCATAAAAGTCACTCTTCACGTCAGTGAGTCGTCGCAGTCTAGGGAAATAGATGTACCGGTTCAGGAATAGCAACATTGCCGCCAAAACATCGCGGAGCACACGGCTCAACATGGTCTGTGACATCCCACCAGCAGTCGCCACAGTATGTTGGAAGGTACCGGTGGCAAAGAAGTGTAGGGCTGCCATCACCTTCACCTTGGGGGTCAGCGCTGTAGGATACGGCCGGCCAGGCTGCAAATGTGGGGACAACTGCACTGCCAAATCCTCAATCAGCTGCCTGGTGAAGCGGTACCGTCGGATGCTGTCCCGTTCCACCATCGTTGCCAGGTCTGGGAATGGTCGATTGGACAGCAGGAGCCCTGCAGTGCAGAGGAGAAGTAAGCAAGATTGTCAGTCACCCCACATATGCGGCATTGAACACACTCAATATCCCAACATACATCATTATGAGGCACAACTACATGAAGTGTGCAGTTCCGTAAGGACATGTATGGTACATACATGGCCAACATCTGTCAACACGGTCCAACAGGTGGCATCAATTAGTCCCAGGTTGGCCCATTGGATATCATGAGGCCGTGTCATAGTTCCCATCTCCTGCTGCCGTGTCACAATAACCCCCACAGTGACATGTGAGGACAGATGTGCCCCAGGCACCACAGCTCAACGACAGGTACATTCCCAGGGACCCTGTATTGCCACATGGACACTGGCATTACATGGAGTATCATGTATACACCACAGCAAAACAACCATGACCCCCACAGGTAGTGGCCCCACTTGCCACGGCAGGACAGACATGGACGTCTGTGACACACACACGCACAACATCAAAGTCCATGCAAACACAACCTGGATGTGGAGACTGTCTCCCATTGTGCACATGTAATCAGAGACATTGTAAACACTACATGCACAAAGACTGTGGAGGACCATCACTATTGTGCCACTGGGACACCCTGGCTCAAACATACCGTCCCTCTTGGGACTCACGGGGTATGTGACATGACATACACATACACCACCGTGAAATGTGACCATGGCACATGCACAGATATGAACAGTTGCACATCACAGTGGTCATGCACATGTAACACCCAGGATCCTGTCCCCATGAACACGTGCACAGCCTGGGGGTGGCTGCCCACAGGTGACACCCACAGGACAACATGTACACCAACATACACACAATAGGAAATGCAGCCTTACATGCCTTATGATAAAGTTTGGACAGGCTGTCGTGATGTAGGTGTGCCCCTCACTCCCTGGGAGCTATCTGTGGCTGGCATATGTCCATCTGAGACAGGCATGCTGACATATGCCAGTCACATGTACAGTGATGCGTTGTACTGCAATGGACCGATCGGTGCCCCCGGCCGGCCCATTGCATTCAATGTGTGCGGGTACGCGTTGTACCCCTGTACGCGTTGAACTGCAATGGACCGATCGGTGCCTCCGGCCGGCCCATTGCATTCAATGTGTGCGGGTACGCGTTGTACCCCTGTACGCGTTGAACTGCAATGGACCGATCGGTGCCTCCGGCCGGCCCATTGCATTCAATGTGTGCGGGTACGCGTTGTACCCCTGTGCGCGTTGTACCGCAATGGACCGATCGGTGCGCACCCATTGACAATGGGCTTGCCTGGCAACGGACGCGTTTTCGAATTTCGAACGAGTCGGTTGCTGGAAAATCAGTTGGTCAACCACAACAATGTTGCAAAATCATGTATGTCATGAAGTTGAAGATTTGAAGGATGCTGTGGGCGTGTTTTGGTGCTGCTATTCCATGGATTGGCCAGATTCAGAAGATGCAAACGACTTGGACCTATCACTTTGGACACAAGGGACAGTATCTGCCTCTCCAGCACATATATATTGCTGGCTGTTCCCCTGAGAGCTCACTTGCCTGCACTACATGCTCCAGGACGACATCTGCCACTGCACTGCTGCTGTCTCTGCCCCTCTGGACCCTGCAATGGCACGTACTGTGGAGAGAGCCCCAGCCTTCAGCCTTGAAGAGAACCAGGCCCTGCTGGACAGCCTACTTCCACAGTACAGCAAGCTGTATGGGACACCAGGGGAGCAGGTGAGTGTTCTGTGCACTGCCTTTCTGAATGTGCATTTTGTCTGACTGGCAAGGCTGAAAGTCTGCACGCCACTGGCTAGCAGGCTCACTGAGTAGTTGTCACCCCCCATAGTGTGTAGTGACATGCACTGGACAGGTATGGTGCAGTGACAGTGCATTTGAACAAGGTTTTACTTCCCATGCAATGATACCATGTAGTGACGTCTGGCAAACTGTCCATGGGCAGCTTTGCACTGCCTGTGTACATCATGTGCCCCTGTGATTGAGACATGTATATACAACTGTGTCATGCACGGATATGTTGCATGTGTAGTAATGGCCTTTTCACTTTGTCATCCTGACAGGTTAATGCCCATCGGAAGCAGGAGATCTGGAAGGACATCGTCCGGGCTGTCCGGTCCGTGGGGGTCTACAAGCGCCGGATCCGCAACTGCCAGAAGAGGTGGCAGGACCTTCGGGGCTGGACCCGGAGGATTGCACAGGTCCAGCTGAAGCTGTCGCCTCCTCGCAGGAGGGGCGGAACACGGACCCTGACCCCCACATGCTCCAGATCCTGGCGGTGGTGTTTCCAGACCTGGATGGGCAGCTGAAGGCCAGACAGCAGCAAGGAGGGGGTGAGTCAAAGACTGCACTGTGAACTCTGTATTACATGCTTTGTGCCCTCCTCTGGCCTGGTTCAACTGCCACAGTGCAGCAGTCATGTTGTCCAGGAGCCATGTCCCTCTATTGTGCACTGCCCACTGCTCATCTGATACCCAGGTGTGGCCCTTACATTCAGGGAATTGTGTCACTTGGGACTGTGTCCTTGCAGTTTGCTTCACTAAAGGTGGGGGACAGCATCTGTTTCCCTAACTCTGTTGTGGGCATCATGGGTGGGTCCATTGTTCACACAACGCCTGTGTTTGGACGTGTGATCTGCGTGTTGCTTTGATATGCGGTCCACTTGCTGACCTGAGCCACCACATGTGCCTGGGGTATGTGGCACACGCCCATGCAGCGGGTGGGAACAATGTTTGGGCCCCAGGAGTGTGCAGATTATGTGTGTCACACATACATAGCCAGCTATCCACTGTCCAGGGCACATCCCTCATTCATGTGGAGCAGGACAGTCATGCCTACTCCAGGCCATGCAATGCACTCTGTACTCCCACTCCCGTGTATCAGCTGACACATTGTGCACAGTGATTTGACCCCTCAGGTGTCTGCCTCTGTGTCAGTGTGCTGTGGATTAGTTGCCAGGACTGCTGGGGTGTTTCTTGGTAGGGGCTCAGCATGCCCCTGGAGATGTGACCATAGGAGACGATACTTGTGTGTCACATAGGTGTTTGATCAGCTGCCCGTGCAGACTGGGGTATGTGAATGTGAAGTTCAGGCAGCTGTTCCCCATTCACAGCAAATTGTGAGGGGCTCAGGTTCAGAGGGTAGTGTCACAGGTCTCCCATATGTCCAATCGGTATGACCTGGACAGATGAGGGTTAAGATGATGTGTTGTGTGGGGGATGTACATGTGCACTTGTGCAGCTCCAGGACTTGCATTCCCCATGACCTACTATTGTGACACAGTGCATAGTGTTGTTGTCTGGCTGCCAAGTCATACATCACTGAGACAGTGATGTATGACTTAGCAGTCATGCCTCTGCCATGGCATGTGTCAACTTATTGGTGGTCCTGCAGGGGAGTGACATGTGCTACATGCACACCATTGTGGCGATGGCTATCAGGACATGGGTGCATCATGGTGTCTGTCGCTGGTATGCATCACATGCATTTCCTATTTGACTCTGGGCATCCCTTTCATCTGGAAACCTGTACTGACTCAGTGGCAAGAGCTGTGATGTGTGCATGTCCACATGCCACACCGTGTCCTCTGCACTGTCCAACTACTGTGTACTTGGTGCATGTGTCCACACTGGGGTGTTGCAATCCAACAGACACCAGACAGATGGGTGCAAGGCCATGTGGGATGTGAGTGCCATGGTTGGCATCAGACTGACAATTGGCTTCTCCTGTTCAGTTAGGGCACTTTTAGCAATGTTCAACTAATGATGCCAGGGCTTGCTCTGTAATGTGCTGTGCTCACAGTGGTGTGTGCGTTTGGTGCAGGTGACTGATGTCTGTCTGTTTCCCCATTGTTTGCAGATACATCCACGGCCACGGAAGGGGACAGCTCCATGGACCGGGAGGAGCCAGAGAGCCAGACTGGGTCAGCAGCCGAGGAGTGGTCGGAGGGACCCAGTGGCACGGAGGGCGAGGGAGCCACACCGAGGAGTCCTCAGCACCATCCACCTCAGCTGAGGACCAGAGCAACTCGGAGGATGACTCCCTTGTGGAGGCGGGTGTCAGCAGCCACCACACCCCAGCTAGTGTTGCTGTCCCCGCCACCACCAGCACCACCACCGCCCTCCCATCGGCTCCCATTCCCCAGGTCCGTGGAGGCTCCCATGTACGGGAGCGTGTCTCCTTTGGGCCAGGCACCGCACCCCCTGCCCCTGTGTCCCCTGCTGCCCTGAGTGAGGAGTCTGTGTACCTCCTTCGCCAGCTCCATGTAGGGCAGACAGCCATGCTGAGTGTCCTCCATGCGCACACCGCACTGTTGACTCAGCTGGTGTTGTTCATGGAGGGCATCTCATCGGGCATGTCTGACCTACAGAGGGGCAATAGTTCCATGGACTCCTCCCTGATGGCAGCAGTGTCCCTCCTCAGACAGTCCCTCACCCCTCCTGCCTCTGCTCCATCCACACTCCCCAGCACCTTACCCGTCCCAAGCACACACACACCGGCACAGGCACACACCAGCACACACACGTCCAGCACAGAGACACACACGCCACAAACAAAACGCACATGCATGCACAGTCAGGGGACTGAAACCAGACTCACAGGGGATGGGGCCCTGGAACACACACACGCATCCACGAGCACTGCGCAGTCCTCAGTTGCCTCTCCCTCCAAAGCACCCTCCCTTGCCTCACCTGCAACCCCAAAGACCCAGCGCCTCTTCCTCAGTGACCTCGGCCTCTTCCCCTCCGATCCAGCTGCTCCAGCATCCAGGGTGAAGAGGAAGCCCCCGCACACAGAGCAGAGTGCCCCTCACCCCCGGACACCCTCCCCCAGACGCAGACAGACTGAGGCCCCCACTCGCAAGTCCCCCCGGAGTGTTAAGAGCAAGACCCCGCCGCCGCCCTGCAGCTCAGGCACCAGGTCTCCTTCCTCCATCCCTCAGGCCCCCACTCCACAGGTGCCCCCACCACACCCTGCCCCAGGTTCCCCACCCACAGATATACCATCCCCAAGAGGCTCCGGCCTTCTCCCCCTGCCACTTGCTCTCCCGGCACCACACCCCCCGCTGCGCTTGTCTGTGCCACTGATGTGGTGAGGGTGTCCTCCCCCTCTGTCCAGCCCACCTTGCCTGTTCCCCATTCTCCTCCCCTGGTGGTAGGCACTGCAGTGGAGTCCACTACCACCCTGTCTGACTTGGGCACTGCAGTGGCGGACCTGTCCACTCCATCTGCAGGGTCCACTGCAGTCGTGCCGGCACCCACAACATCTGAGCCATGCCCCCAGTTGTGCCGGCACACACCATGTCAGACACCTCCACTGCAGTTGTCAGTGGCTCTCCAGCACCCACCACCCCTTCCCTGCTTCCTCCTGGTGAGCCCTGATCCTGTCCCTGCGGTGCCAGGCCTACCCCCCGGTTGCCCCTCCTAGTGGATTGTCCCTGGTTTTGTGCAGGCATGTGTAGGGTGGCATCTGCCACTGTCACCCACTTGTGACTTTGTTGATGGACTGGCCATTGGCCTTTGTTTATGTTCTACCGGACTTCTACTTTTAATGCCACATATGCTGAATAAAGCAACTTTCTGTTCTCTAGTGCTTTTGCTTCTGATGTACATGATGTTGATGATGCTAACCATGCCCTTGCTGCAGTGATGGTGATATTTGGTCTCATGATAATGAAGTGTTACTGTGCAGGAACCCATGTGGTCCAGGGGGAATGTGTCCTATCCTGTGGTGTATCCATGTCATCCATAGCAGCATCTGAGGGTGTCATGTGTTCAGTATTTGGCAATGGGATTTCCTACTTAGATTGGCTATTTCACATCTGTGGCTTCCACCCCTGCACATCTGTTGTGCCTGCCATTGTTCAATTTGTCTACTTCCCTGACCGTGTGGCCATCTCCAGTGGACATGCAGGTTTGGGCATCAATGGGGAAGGACTCATCTGTGTTGTCAGTGCAACACTGCTATACAAGTGTGTTGGATCTGTGCTGATGATTCCGTTGGCACTTCCATGACCAGGCTGATGTGACGGGAGCCCTCATTTGGTGCTAATTGTTGATTGTGTGACCAAGTGCTCAGCTGACATGATGGGGCCCTACTGAGGCAACATATGGCACAGCTTTCCTCACACAGGAGTGGAGTCCCCTCATGGCAGTGTGTACTCCTGTGACATTGCCTGCACCCAAGGTGTGTGTTGTATGTGCATGTCTGTGTGTTCACTTCCGTTTAGCTGTGCATGCTGTGATCCCTAGTGTTGTACCTGTTTGTGATGCTAGCTGAGTTGAGCTATGTTCCCCCAAAGTCTTCTCCCAGGGTTCTCTGTGATGTGGGTGCATGGCACATTACTGGTCATCAGGGTGTCACCCATAGGTGTGTTTGCTGTCAGGGCTGAGTTTGTGTGCAGACGCAGATGGGTCACAGTCAGGTTTCCCCTTGGCACTTGTTGTTTGCCCCTGTCATGTAATTTCCAGTTTGTGTTATCTTTCAGTGATTGTGACACGTTGTGTGTGTGACTGCTGGCACTCCTCAGGGTCCGGGCTGCAATGTTGGTTGTTGTCTATGTGTGTTCTTTGTGGGTGACCTTGGCTTCTTCATTGGTGTGTGACTGTGGCTGTGATCCCATTGGTTGGTGTGGTATTGCCGTCATGTCCATGTACAGCGTAGTGTGCAGTGTATCAGACATTCAGGAGTCTTGTTGAGTGTCCATGTGTGATGTGTTTCTGCACCTTG
>CAWUFW010025419.1:0-45207 GCA_963921515.1 Calotriton arnoldi
CCCCAGTCAACTGATCTGGGTTTAATCCATCATCATTCTTTAGCTCACTCCACAACCCCAGTTCAGACATGGCCATATGCAAATCAGTCTGACCCTGTGCCTCATGGGAACAGTCCAGCCCGAACTGCCAAGCCATGTCTTCCTGGACCGGAAACAAGCATCCTGGGACCGGTTTCTGGCTATTCAGCCAGGCTGATGATGGCTGAAATGCCAGAAACCGGTCCTAGGATGCTTGTTTCCGGTCCAGGGAAGACATGGTTTGGCAGTTCGGGCTGGACTGTTCCCATGAGGCACAGCGTCAGACTGATTTGCATATGGCCATGTCTGAACTGGGGTGGTGGAGTGAGCTAAAGAATGATGATGGATTAAACCCAGATCAGTTGACTGGGGTGAGTGTTTGATTGGCTCAAACGTTCCGTCCATCATCCCCTTTTGTATCGCTTTGGTCGCCCTAAGTTGGCGGGGGTATGCCCAGACGTGGGTCCCTTGCTCACTTTGCCACTGGATTGAAGCAAGCCTGGCTGATGACGGCTGAAATGCCAGAAACCGGTCCTAGGATGCTTGTTTCCAGTCCAGGGAAGACATGGTTTGGCAGTTCGGGCTGGACTGTTCCCATGAGGCACAGGGTCAGACTGATTTGCATATGGCCATGTCTGAACTGGGGTGGTGGAGTGAGCTAAAGAATGATGATGGATTAAACCCAGATCAGTTGACTGGGGGTGAGTGTTTGATTGGCTCAAACGTTCCGTCCATCATCCCCTTTTGTATCGCTTGGTCGCCCTAAGTTGGCGGGGTATGCCCAGACGTGGGTCCCTTGCTCACTTTGCCACTGGATTCAAGCAAGCCTGGCTGATGACGGCTGAAATGCCAGAAACCGGTCCTAGGATGCTTGTTTCCGGTCCAGGGAAGACATGGTTTGGCAGTTCGGGCTGGACTGTTCCCATGAGGCACAGGGTCAGACTGATTTGCATATGGCCATGTCTGAACTGGGGTGGTGGAGTGAGCTAAAGAATGATGATGGATTAAACCCAGATCAGTTGACTGGGGTGAGTGTTTGATTGGCTCAAACGTTCCGTCCATCATCCCCTTTTGTATCGCTTTGGTCGCCCTAAGTTGGCGGGGTATGCCCAGACGTGGGTCCCTTGCTCACTTTGCCACTGGATTCAAGCAAGCCTGGCTGATGATGGCTGAAATGCCAGAAACCGGTCCTATGATGCTTGTTTCCGGTCCAGGGAAGACATGGTTTGGCAGTTCGGGCTGGACTGTTCCCATGAGGCACAGGGTCAGACTGATTTGCATATGGCCATGTCTGAACTGGGGTGGTGGAGTGAGCTAAAGAATGATGATGGATTAAACCCAGATCAGTTGACTGGGGGTGAGTGTTTGATTGGCTTAAACGTTCCGTCCATCATCCCCTTTTGTATCGCTTTGGTCGCCCTAAGTTGGCGGGGGTATGCCCAGACGTGGGTCCCTTGCTCACTTTGCCACTGGATTCAAGCAAGCCTGGCTGATGACGGCTGAAATGCCAGAAACCGGTCCTAGGATGCTTGTTTCCGGTCCAGGGAAGACATGGTTTGGCAGTTCGGGCTGGACTGTTCCCATGAGGCACAGGGTCAGACTGATTTGCATATGGCCATGTCTGAACTGGGGTGGTGGAGTGAGCTAAAGAATGATGATGGATTAAACCCAGATCAGTTGACTGGGGGTGAGTGTTTGATTGGCTCAAACGTTCCGTCCATCATCCCCTTTGTATCGCTTTGGTCGCCCTAAGTTGGCGGGGGTATGCCCAGACGTGGGTCCCTTGCTCACTTTGCCACTGGATTCAAGCAAGCCTGGCTGATGACGGCTGAAATGCCAGAAACCGGTCCTAGGATGCTTGTTTCCGGTCCAGGGAAGACATGGTTTGGCAGTTCGGGCTGGACTGTTCCCATGAGGCACAGGGTCAGACTGATTTGCATATGGCCATGTCTGAACTGGGGTGGTGGAGTGAGCTAAAGAATGATGATGGATTAAACCCAGATCAGTTGACTGGGGGTGAGTGTTTGATTGGCTCAAACGTTCCGTCCATCATCCCCTTTTGTATCGCTTTGGTCGCCCTAAGTTGGCGGGGGTATGCCCAGACGTGGGTCCCTTGCTCACTTTGCCACTGGATTCAAGCAAGCCTGGCTGATGACGGCTGAAATGCCAGAAACCGGTCCTAGGATGCTTGTTTCCGGTCCAAGGAAGACATGGTTTGGCAGTTCGGGCTGGACTGTTCCCATGAGGCACAGGGTCAGACTGATTTGCATATGGCCATGTCTGAACTGGGGTGGTGGAGTGAGCTAAAGAATGATGATGGATTAAACCCAGATCAGTTGACTGGGGGTGAGTGTTTGATTGGCTCAAACGTTCCGTCCATCATCCCCTTTTGTATCGCTTTGGTCGCCCTAAGTTGGCGGGGGTATGCCCAGACGTGGGTCCCTTGCTCAATTTGCCCCTGGATTCAAGCAAGCCTGGCTGATGACGGCTGAAATGCCAGAAACCGGTCCTAGGATGCTTGTTTCCAGTCCAGGGAAGACATGGTTTGGCAGTTAGGGCTGGACTGTTCCCATGAGGCACAGGGTCAGACTGATTTGCATATGGCCATGTCTGAACTGGGGTGGTGGAGTGAGCTAAAGAATGATGATGGATTAAACCCAGATCAGTTGACTGGGGGTGAGTGTTTGATTGGCTCAAACGTTCCGTCCATCCTCCCCTTTTGTATCGCTTTGGTCGCCCTAAGTTGGCGGGGGTATGCCCAGACGTGGGTCCCTTGCTCAGTTTGCCCCTGGATTCAAGCAAGCCTGGCTGATGACGGCTGAAATGCCAGAAACCGGTCCTAGGATGCTTGTTTCCGGTCCAGGGAAGACATGGTTTGGCAGTTCGGGCTGGACTGTTCCCATGAGGCACAGGGTCAGACTGATTTGCATATGGCCATGTCTGAACTGGGGTGGTGGAGTGAGCTAAAGAATGATGATGGATTAAACCCAGATCAGTTGACTGGGGGTGAGTGTTTGATTGGCTCAAACGTTCCGTCCATCATCCCCTTTGTATCGCTTTGGTCGCCCTAAGTTGGCGGGGGTATGCCCAGACGTGGGTCCCTTGCTCACTTTGCCACTGGATTCAAGCAAGCCTGGCTGATGACGGCTGAAATGCCAGAAACCGGTCCTAGGATGCTTGTTTCCGTTCCAGGGAAGACATGGTTTGGCAGTTCGGGCTGGACTGTTCCCATGAGGCACAGGGTCAGACTGATTTGCATATGGCCATGTCTGAACTGGGGTGGTGGAGTGAGCTAAAGAATGATGATGGATTAAACCCAGATCAGTTGACTGGGGGTGAGTGTTTGATTGGCTCAAACGTTCCGTCCATCATCCCCTTTTGTATCGCTTTGGTCGCCCTAAGTTGGCGGGGGTATGCCCAGACGTGGGTCCCTTGCTCACTTTGCCACTGGATTCAAGCAAGCCTGGCTGATGATGGCTGAAATGCCAGAAACCGGTCCTAGGATGCTTGTTTCCGGTCCAGGGAAGACATGGTTTGGCAGTTCGGGCTGGACTGTTCCCATGAGGCACAGGGTCAGACTGATTTGCATATGGCCATGTCTGAACTGGGGTGGTGGAGTGAGCTAAAGAATGATGATGGATTAAACCCAGATCAGTTGACTGGGGGTGAGTGTTTGATTGGCTCAAACGTTCCGTCCATCATCCCCTTTTGTATCGCTTTGGTCGCCCTAAGTTGGCGGGGTATGCCCAGACGTGGGTCCCTTGCTCACTTTGCCACTGGATTCAAGCAAGCCTGGCTGATGACGGCTGAAATGCCAGAAACCGGTCCTAGGATGCTTGTTTCCGGTCCAGGGAAGACATGGTTTGGCAGTTCGGGCTGGACTGTTCCCATGAGGCACAGGGTCAGACTGATTTGCATATGGCCATGTCTGAACTGGGGTGGTGGAGTGAGCTAAAGAATGATGATGGATTAAACCCAGATCAGTTGACTGGGGGTGAGTGTTTGATTGGCTCAAACGTTCCGTCCATCATCCCCTTTGTATCGCTTTGGTCGCCCTAAGTTGGCGGGGGTATGGCCAGATGTGGGTCCCTTGCTCACTTTGCCACTGGATTCAAGCAAGCCTGGCTGATGACGGCTGAAATGCCAGAAACCGGTCCTAGGATGCTTGTTTCCGGTCCAGGGAAGACATGGTTTGGCAGTTCGGGCTGGACTGTTCCCATGAGGCACAGGGTCAGACTGATTTGCATATGGCCATGTCTGAACTGGGGTGGTGGAGTGAGCTAAAGAATGATGATGGATTAAACCCAGATCAGTTGACTGGGGGTGAGTGTTTGATTGACTCAAACGTTCCGTCCATCATCCCCTTTGTATCGCTTTGGTCGCCCTAAGTTGGCGGGGGTATGCCCAGACGTGGGTCCCTTGCTCACTTTGTCACTGGATTCAAGCAAGCCTGGCTGATGATGGCTGAAATGCCAGAAACCGGTCCTAGAATGCTTGTTTCCGGTCCAGGGAAGACATGGTTTGGCAGTTCGGGCTGGACTGTTCCCATGAGGCACAGGGTCAGACTGATTTGCATATGGCCATGTCTGAACTGGGGTGGTGGAGTGAGCTAAAGAATGATGATGGATTAAACCCAGATCAGTTGACTGGGGGTGAATGTTTGATTGGCTCAAACGTTCCGTCCATCATCCCCTTTTGTATCGCTTTGGTCGCCCTAAGTTGGCGGGGGTATGCCCAGACGTGGGTCCCTTGCTCACTTTGCCACTGGATTCAAGCAAGCCTGGCTGATGACGGCTGAAATGCCAGAAACCGGTCCTAGGATGCTTGTTTCCGGTCCAGGGAAGACATGGTTTGGCAGTTCGGGCTGGACTGTTCCCATGAGGCACAGGGTCAGACTGATTTGCATATGGCCATGTCTGAACTGGGGTGGTGGAGTGAGCTAAAGAATGATGATGGATTAAACCCAGATCAGTTGACTGGGGGTGAGTGTTTGATTGGCTCAAACGTTCCGTCCATCATCCCCTTTTGTATCGCTGGGATTGTTTAATGACATATTTGTCCATTATCGTTTGTAGCACTGCTATATTGTCAGTGACCGAGTGTTTAGATTAACCCTGGGCAAAGCACTACGCTACGCTCGCGTAGTTTGCGAAGTTCGCGCTACTTCGCACTATGCGAATTGCACGTAGCACAGTGCAAACACGCGTAGCGTAGCGTAGTGCAGCGGTCATTTTTTGCTTGCTCGCGGTCCTCAACGTCAAGTTGGCGACCGCGAGCAAGCAAAATGACATCCCGGCGAGACTTTTTCCTCGTTTGCGATCAGCAACATCAAGTTGCCGATCGCGAGCGTGGAAAATAAACCTCCCGGCAAGATTCTCAACGCGGGGAGGTCAGGTTTCTCATTGCGAGTGGTCACGTATGCTCGCGACCGCTCGCGATGAGAAACTACCAGTCCGCGTTGAGAAAGCTGACGCTCCAGTAAAAATCTACTCGAGCGGCAGTAAAAGACAGCCCGCACTGTGCAAGATGCCGTTTTCAATGATTGCACAGTGCGGACAAGCATCCGGCACTGTGCAATCATCGCGAACAGCGCACTACGCAGTTCGCGTAGTGCTACACGTAGCTCGCGTAGTGCGAACTGCACTTCGCGTAGCGCTACTTCGCGAACTACGCCCAGGGTTAGTTTAGATCTGAACCCGGCTTGATTTACCGGAATTGCTCCAGATGAAAATGCCCACTCTTTAAGATGATCTAAAACAGCTGCTGCGCCGAGCTACGCCATTAGGAAAGTGCAGGGATGTGTTGTATTTACAACAATACTACACATCCCTGTGCTTTCCTCTGGGCTGGTGCACAATAGGCTGCCTACCGGCAGTGCAGGCACCGTTGCACCACGGTGCAAGGCTGCCTGCGTTGCAGGGATGACTGTTTTTGTGCAAGAAGGTACACCTTCTTGCACAAAAACAATCATTGATGGAGTTTTCCTCCTTCTATGTGTGCTGCACAATGCGAGGAGAAATAAAGGTATTTCTCCACGTTGCACCACTTTTACGCACCCTGGGGAGGAGTTAGAATCTGATGCATTCCCAGGTTTACAAAACCTTGTGAATCTGGGAATGCGTCCAAATCCATGATGGTTGCGTGGAAACACCCACAGCAACACCCTTGGAATGCCCCTTTCACACTTCTTTTTGATCTTTCATGACGAATCGGGAGACATCTTCTTCCCTCCATAAGCTGACGGTTCTTGGGGTATCCCTTTTGTGTTGCAATCCTCACACTCTCCCCCTTAGCACCTATCATGCAGGGTGGTCTGTCCCACCTTCTTAGTTAGCCCTCAATTTCTGGAAGTGCTGGGATGGGTCTACTGCATGGGGTTCAGGTTCTGCGCTGTACGCTGCAATCACAGAATCTCTTTTTTCTTTAGCAATCATGGTCCTGCTACCTGACTATAATCTCACTACTTTACTAAGAATGATGTTTGAGGTTGTTTGTTCACAGTTATTGTTTATTCAATTGATGATTACAGTTGTATATCTCTTTTTGCTACCAAGTGAGGATTCCTGGCACAATTGGATGCACTACTCCAACGACCCCAGGTTGATTATGGCAGAGGAAACTATAGAAATATGCTAATTTATTATGATATCAAGGGATATCACATTTTTTACCTCCCTTGTCCTGATGACACAATTGATCATAAAGTTGTTCTGTGTACATAATTTCTATAAAGTATGCCGACCTCCAGTTGCAATATGTGCCTTATGTAATGTGAACTGTTTAAATAGCAAAATGCTCAACAAAAATATTTTTAAAAAATAGTATGCAAGCCAGTCATTGCAGTCAATCCAAAAGTATTGAATGCAGAGGAGCAAGAGGCTTGCAAAGCAGGTCCTCTCATATGGTGGCTGTAGCTAGCTGCTGTAACAATTGCAGTCCTCATATCAAATACTCATCTGAGTTGGTGGTAAGTTGCCAGACCAGTGCTGTAGGAGGGACCCATGGTAATAAAATACCCCAAGACGTTACTTCCCTGGGGGACAGAAAGCACACAAAGAGTAAAAGGAAGAATACACAACCACAAATCAAACCTTAACAATACGTTTGAGAAATGGATCTGGCTAATAGTGACCTATGCTCTAGAGTCGGAAGGCGCAATGAAATGAATACACAGAACTGAGTTGAGGGAGAGGGTGGAGGGTGTGAGTCAAACCTCCTTTCAGCTATTAACATCCAAACAATTCAAAAGGTTTAAAAGGAAGCAGTAAATGTTATTGTACACCTACACTGAGAAACACATAACATAGCATTCACCTTAATTAGAACCATGCATAGCAGAGATATTGGAGGAAATACTTTACAACTTTTTGACGTGGAAGTGTATCATGGCCACCAAATTGACTAAGCGCCCACTCTATTTAGTGTAGGACAGATTGTCATGTTTCACTGGCAGTGCCTCTGCTGTCTCTGTCAATGGAAACCTTACACCTACGGCCTGGCAGACTTGTGGCTGTCATTGTAAGTATCTGAATCCACACGGGATGACCAGTATGGATTTGTCCCCAGGCGTAATACAGCAAGCAATATAAGACGTTGAAAGCATGTGCTCTCCTCTGTAAAAGATAGACAAGAAGACATGGCCTTATGGCCATGGACCTGGAAAAGGCGTTTGATACCCTCAGCAGGGAGCATCTGTGGTAAGTCCTGTGAAGCATGGGGTGTGAGAAGTTGGCCTGGTATATGCTGTCCACTAATTAAAGTGGGCACCTTGCACCAGTCCAAACGACCCTTATTGATGATTAGGTTAAAGACAACCTTTATTGAAAGCTATCCTAGTGGTAGCTATGGAGAGCAGCCTTCAGGCTAAGTCTCAAAGGAATGTAAAGCAGCTTGTTTTACCAGATCATAACCTCCTGAATGACCAAATGAAAGGAGAACCACACAAGGAATATATAAAATATATGTATGTATTACTAAACACTCTCTACTAACCTCTTTATGAGATTAGAGAACAAGGCACACAATATTAAATCACTAGAACAACAGTAAATAGCACAATACACAGTGGGCTCCAGGGGGAGACCAAACCATATACTAAGAAAGTGGTATAACAACCACGACTTGACTAAACACAGTGCCTAGAGCACGTAGAATTGCTAGGACCCCAAGGAACCACCCAAGGTAGTGACACAGGGGACCCACGGAGGACGGGTGCAGTGTGTGAACACAGGCGCGAGCTCCGTACAACTCTATGGGAAAGTCACGGTTGGAAATTTAAAGATTAAGGACACTTCGGAGCTGACTTTAAGCAAACCCAGCTAAACATAGAAGGTTCTAAGGCCAGCACCCTTGAGAGTACCGAGGTACCCGTGTTACCTATCCCAGAGGAGCCGGGTGCATAGGGGTCAAGTGGTGTCGGAAACCCTGGTCGTTTTCAATGGCGTGATGCGAAAAAGTACTGCTGCAGTGGAGAAGAAAAGTGTCCGGTGTGATCCAAGCCTGGATCGGAGATGAGAAGAACCTGAAAGCAGAGGGGACAAAGTCTGGGTCACTTCACGTGACCAGGAGCGGAGCAATCGAATGCCCACCGATGTCGGGTACTTCAGGTGAGAAGAGGTGAAGCTTGACTCTGCAGCCACGGGGACCAGGAGACGTCGACGACAATCAAAGTCTGGAGGCGAGCTGTCTCACAAAGGATGTCGAGTGCTGGGGGGTCAGTGTCCGGATTGAACACCAACAAGCCTTGGCAACTGCAACCCACGCAGTCAGAGGAAAGATGCTTCTGTGAGGACCAGCAAGGTCCTGGGGACTCTCCAAGCTATGGAGAGTCAGGGCACGTCTGGAGCAAAGAGGAAAGCCCACTGAAAGTCAAAGTTACCTTCACAGGGACCCACAGGCCAACGGACCAGGGATCGCAAAGGGACCTCAAGCTGAATCACTAAATACCAGCCCACAGAACACTCGTGGAGTGTAGGCCGCAAATCTTCAGTGGAATTACTGCTCGGGGTCAGGACTACAAGTAGCCCAAAGCACAGCCTCAGGGGTTGCCAAAAAGTATATTCTGCTGCAAATGTACACGGTGCACAGGGGTATGGGTTACACGGTCCCCACGAGGGATACGGGCCTCAGAATTGCTGAGAGTGCATATCAACCTCAGAGACCATGGGAACCCACCTCCTGTGTTGCAGAAATCTTCGGCGTCCTTCAGGAGCTTCGGAGATACAAACCGGTCAGATGCATTTAGGTGCCTGCTCAGCAGGGGAGTAACTCCTTTATTCCAAGGGAGATTCTTCACTCATCCAGCGTCGTGCAGATAGTCGAAGTACTTGGTTTCTGTAGCAGAGTTTAGTCCAGGTAATATCCAAAGTCCTGTAGTCAGGGGTTCCTACTTTATACCCAAGGAAGGGGTGGGACAAACTCTGGGGACCCACCTATGGGAGGGTCAGGGCAGAGGGGTGGCTACACCCATGTCCTTTGTCCAGTTTCACGCCAGAGCAGGAGCAAATGGCTCCTGCAACCGGTTTGAGCTGGACTATGCACAGGGACACCAAATGTGCCCCCAGTGCAGACATCAAAGCACTCTCAGAGTGCACCCACCCAGCCCCAATACACTAAAGCCTGTCTGGGAGGTGGTCACACCTCCCTGTGACAGGAAACCTATTGTCAAACCTTCCCCTGCCAGAGTTTCGTCCAGCAGCAGGAGGGCAGACTCGTGTCTGTGGCTGGCAGCATCCATTTTGTGATGCCAGGGTCAAGAAAGCTGGCACCGGGTGTACCGGTGTTGTCATATTTCTCCCTCTAGGAGGGTGGAATCATACCTCCCACACCAGTTACTGGTGTGGCGGTATGATTCCAAGGTGTTTGACACCAAACACGACATGTTTCCATGCAGCCGTTTTAAAGTTAGCATTTACCGCGAGGTTATAATGCATTTAAGTATATATGGTTGGCTGCATCACAAACAACCCCGGAATATAGGTTCCGAAGGCTGCAGAGGGGCCCTGCTCATGCATGGGCACCCTCTCACATAAAACCCAGCACCCTGCCTTCAGGATTGATAAGGCCTGCTAGAGGGGTGACTGATAGGTTTATATGTGCAGTGATTAGGATAGATCTAGTGAACCTATATCTAAGTAAGGGGTGCATGCACCACCTTACACAGGCTGCTGTAGCAGACCTGTTGTGTCATTTTAAATGGTCTCTCAGGGGTGGCATAATACATGCTGCAGCCCCTGGGAGGCCTCTGGGGTACCTAGGCCCTGGGTACATAGTATACCATATACTAGGGACTTATAAGGGTACCCCAGAATCCAATCTGGAGTGTACCTAAAGTACATGCACAACCAATTTAGGGAGTAAGCAGATAAACTGGGGTCCTGATTAGCAGGATCCCAGTCAGACTAGTCAAAAAACCAGCAAAACACCAGGAAAAAAGTGGGGGTAACCATGCAGTCAGATTCCACCTTCCTACATGGGGCTTGGCCCAGAATTTTGCAAATGAGTGAAATTATTGTATGAGGAGCCTACTGTCAAGGTTAGGAAAGGCAAAGTGGTGTCTAAACGTTGTGCAGTTCAATGGAGAATGCAACAGGGTTGCCCCCTCTCCTCACTACTGTTTGCCCTGGCCGTAGAGCCCTTAGTGATAGAACTAGAAATGGCAGAGTGGGGAATCTCCATCGGGAAAGTATCCCATTTTATCTCTCTTTACGCAGATGCTGCGTTGTGTTATTTAAGACTCCCCCAGGAGTTCATCCCTTTGCTCTTAGAGCAACTACATAGTTTCGGTATGGCCTCTGGACTGCAGGTAAACATAAAAAAAGCTTGCTCTTCTCTTTTGGGGTGCTAGCATCCAAAACCCTAGAGGAGTTGCCGGAAGTCGGGCCCCGATGGGGAGACTGACAAGTTTCGATACTTAGGCATTATGGTTACTTATGCAGCGGACAAATATGAATATAATATGGGATGGGTGATGCAAGGTCTGCGAACCTCGATTGAGCTCTGGACTTCATTACCCCTTTCAGTGATGAGCAGGGTGGTTACCGTGAAGATGGTAGTTTTACTGCATTGTCTTTATATATTACAAAACTTGCTGTGCCCTCTATCTGTGTCCACATTTAAACAGCTGGACAGTTTGTTGGTTAAATATGTTTGGGCGGGGAAGTGCAGCAGGGTGTCCCTGGCCTTCCTTTAAAATATACAAAATGCCGCCCGTTGGATGGCAGAGGAAGACACTTGGGAAAGGAGACTACTTAAAGGCACGTATGGGAATGCCTAGCTCTGCTTATGAAAGGAAGACGTATTCCTGGGGAATTTCCATACATAGTTCAATAGACGGGGATGGTGTGGGAAAGTATTGTGTGATTAATAATCCGCAAACTTCCATTTGCAAGCGAACTTAACATATGGGCTCATCAAATAACTGAGGTGATGGCCATGAACTGATGGTGCGATGGAGGCTGTAATACCTTGGGGGATCCTTATCCAGGGGACACGTTTATTACTTTTCAAGAAGCCCAGGAGGCATTTGAGGTGGGACCGGGGCAGTTTCTCCATATGCCACATTAGTGAAAACAGCAAGGGAAGTCTGGATGGAGTTTCCATCCACTCCTGTCCCGACACATACCTTGCAAGCCGTCCTACAACTGGGAACAACCCGGAACACCATCACTCATTTGTACAGGGCAATAAGGCAGGATGTCTCTGTCCAACCACATAAGGGCAAGGGGGCATGAGAAAAGGATCTTGGGGACTTGTTCATAGAAAGTTATGGGATACAGCATATGCACAGATCAGTGAGGTCTCCAGTAATGCTCATTTTAAATTGATCCAATTCAACTTTCTTCATAGAATGTACATGACCCGGTAATTCTGCAAAATATATATCCCAGTAGAGCTGCTACCTGCCCTTGATGTCAGGCGCCTGAGGCCACTTTTCCACACTTAGCCTGGGATTGCCCCACATTACACCAATACTGGTTGCAAGTCTTCACTACATTAGTGGCAGCCACGGGCACCTTTTTGGAGACTGGGCCCATATAGGGCATACTGTGGGTAATTCCCAGAGCAAAAACTAGAAAGATGCACCACACATATTAGATTGGCGTCGGCCCTTGCGAGAAGGAGAGTGGCGATGGGATTGATGAGTACCCATATCCTCCAGCTACTCCAGTGGTGCAGAGATGTGTTGGAATGGGTGAGGGTGGAGGAAAAACAAATCAAAATGACTAGAAGGGACGAAAAAATGCAGGATGGCCTGCAAACATGTGGGGAGTTGGTGGATAGCTTCATAGAGGGGGAAGATTTAGAGCCGGACATGGACACTACTCCCTAGAGCAGTTGAGGATTGGTATTCTTGGATTACCTTGGATCAGATCTTAGAGTGAGATGGGGTCGAACTGGAGGGGGGGTGGTTGGATGACTTGGACTTTCAAGGTTTGTGTTCAGTAATGGTGGATTGATGATCATGATACATATTATTTGTAACACTTTGTTGTTGGCTGTTGTGTGACATGGATGTCTTAGGTTTATGATTGTATATTGTAAAACTAAAACTTTAGTAAAGAAATTCTTTTAAAAAAGTATCTGAATCCACCCTCTCTGTTTAGTAGACCATCAGAGCGACAGAGGTTATTGCCTTTGCCAACCTGGAGGATGGCGTCCCCCCTGCTATACTCTAAATAAAGGCCTTAGTTCTGTTCACATTCAAAAAACAATTCTCTGTTCTCAAATGATTCACCACACTTATTTCAGTAACATGTTGGCTGGTGATGGCTGCAAGGCCCAAACTCCTAAAGATGGCCTCCCTTAGCATTATCAAGCAGAGACATGGGTAATCTTCATTGCAATGGGACACACATATTTGGCTGAACTACTTCAATAAACAAATATCCGCAGCACTCATCACTCTCATAAGTGTTGCTGCTGACTGCAAAACCAAACACAATATGGTTCTACTTGTAGGCAACCATAAGCATTATTCTGTGAAACAGCCATGAGTGACAGTAGACAGAGACACAAATGTTGCACTCACAAGCCATAATTCCTGAGCACCCTTTCAATGTGCATCAATTCCATTCACACCAGTGTTAGTCACAAAATCTGATGCTTCAAATTGATTCAGCCCTTCAGGAAACCCAGAGCCAGTAGATGCCACTCTGGTAGACACAAATGTTAGGCTTCTCCACACACCAACCCAAAACTTCTGGTATAATTCCAACCAACTTCACATCGCAAGGGAGTGAATGGTGACCTTAGGACCTAACCCTGGCTCTCCTTTTGGGAAACCAACAATCAGTAGATGCCACTCTGGTATTTCAAGACAGGCTGAAGCACTAAATGTCTGTGCAAATTGCAGCACTTGAGCTAAAGCCATCTAATATTTAATATAAAATTAGTTATATATTGAACAGTAAATGACTAACCAAACATACAATTATAGAAAGGAAACCCATCAAACATAATACAGAAAAAGACAATTTAATTCCCTACATCAATATTTTCAGTTATCCAAAGAAACTGAATTAAGTTTTGAAAGAAGTGATCACACGTTGCACAAGTGAGGAAGTGAAAATATGTTGTATGTACAAATTAAAAATAGGAGATTCAGGACTAAGGGGCGCTAGACAAATAGAAGGCCAGCAGAAAATAAGGGTGTCTCACTAGGAAAAGGCACCAGGAAGACAGGTCCTGGAGCATGGCTGTATAAATGTTGAGAATGTTTCAACCTTTGGCTCAAGAAGGTCATCATCAGGACAAAGGGAGAGTTAGAGCATATTTGAAACAGGCCAATGGCCCCAGAGTAATTGAGAGAAGGGCAGTATCAATTATGGCTTCTGTTAATGAAAAGGTGCCAGGGGAACTTGTAGAAAAAGAAGGTCAATAAAAGCCCTGTGTTTGAATTAACAGGGGCCAAGAAGGGGTGGCATCCTGATTCTCAAAGAAACTTGAGAGAGTTGGGGAGCGCTGGGGCATGCAGAACCCAGAAAAGAAGCATTCTTCCAATGTAGTGTGATTACCAGAATTGGTATGCAAACCAGGAAAAGTCAGTAAAAACACCAAAGTAAATGAGCACTAAAAATGAAACAATCGATTGGTGGCACTCGGTATTGTAAGTAAGGGTGAAGTGATTAGTCACCATTAAGACCGACAACTGAATGATTCCCACAAATCTCACTTCTACCTAAAGAGCTAGCGATGTGAAACTGATGAGTAATGCTAGCATGCCGAAGTCCAATAATGCTTAATAAGACAATGATCACTGCAAAATAGGATATGGAGGAACAAATTAAGACTGAAGGCTCAATAGAAAGGCAATGTAAGGTTGATGTATTAGACAGAATATAAAATATAAAGAGGTATGGCAATTGATCCCTTCTTTAACTTCATAAAATACTAGTTGATTGTAATATTTGACTCTTTATTTACATTGATTCATTTACCAAGATCACTTACAGTGCATGAAATTTTTATCATGTTGTAGGTTAAAGTCGACACTATTCTTATTGAAAACTAACCTAAACAATTAATCCTGTTAATCTGCAAGGAGAAAAGCAAACACTGATTTACACAGTTGGCAAATTTCTCTAATCCACCAAAACCCTAAAGCACTTTACATGGTCAATCAAATTAACGGGTACATGTAAACTATGTAACATGATGTAGATTTTGCATTACGCCCAAGTTTTTAATCACTTTCTCAAGTAGATTTGGTCTCTAATTTTCAGAAATGTACTACTACTAACTAGTAACTTTACTACGAGTAATTTTACTAGTAGTAACTTTACCAGTTGTAAGTTTGCTAGTAGTAAGTTTACTACTAGTAAAGTTACTAGTAGTAACTTACCTTTGAGAATACCAAAAAGTAGTAAAGTTAGACTCTGGTCTAAATTAGACTTTTGGTCTAACTTTACCTTTGTGAATCGGGCCCTCAATGTGGGCCTGATTCACAAAGGTAAAGTTAGACCAAAAGTCTATCTTAGACCAAAGTTACTACTAAAGTTACTACTAGTAAAATTACTAGTAGTAAAGTTACTAGTAGTAACTTACCTTTGTGAATACCGAAAAGTAGTAAAGTTAAACCTTTGGTGTAAGTTAGACTTTTGGTCTAACCTTACCTTTGTGAATCTTTGTGGCATATGGAGCATGGAAGGAAAAATTTACTCAACTGTGCCAATGATGTTGGAGTTCGAGAGCTTTCCTGATATACATGCTGCATATAAATAAGCCATCTTGTGGTTGGTCTTGGAAAAGTATCTTATTGACATGAATTCAAATTTGAGGTATTGACAACAGATGTAATCAGTATGCACACTATGCATCACAACAAACCCTTTTCATTCAGATCCTCTTTATCGCATTGGGTTCTGAACATATGTTATGGGGCATAGAGGGCGTAGGGTAGACATCTTCATGAGTCATATTGTGTTCATTTTCAGGAAATCAGTACTGAGAAATTTGACCTATTTGCTATTCATTTAGCAAATATTGACCCCTCGTTCATTCTCGTTCATTCTGTTCCAGATAATCAGACTGAAGAATTTTGTTTCTAGACGATTTAGAATCAGACAATTTGTTCATTGTAGTCAAACACTGGGGATCCCATATGACATATGCAACTGTAGCATAAAACATACGAAAACATTTAGAGTCCAACACTTTTGTTTTATAGGTTAACTGAGCGACCATGTCGCTGAAGCATTCCGGATATGGACAAGCCACAAAAAAATCAGAAAAAAGAGAATAGCCTTGCATTGCTTATTAATACTTAAAAAGTGGACTGCTCCTGTGAAGGATCGTCTCACTTTGGCACAGATTTGGAACTGGTGAGGGATGTGCAGTTGCCGATAGATTGGCTCATCTCGTGGCCTTGGCTGACCATAAGGGATGGTGAAAGTGAAGCGCTGCAAGAGAGAAGTGAAGAAGATGAAGAGTTCCGCTCTGGCCAGCTGCTCTCCCAAACACATCCGGCGACCTGCAAGTGAGAGGACATTGATGAAAAGAGGGTTAGAGAGAAGGCGGAGAGAGCATAAAGGAAGATACGAACTACATAGAATAGAGGCTTCAGATTCTATCCATCACAGTTAGTTATTCAAGGAGGAACCATGGGCTGCAGAGTCACATAGAACCTGGCTAAACACACTATCCCATTATTGATATTAAGACTAATTCATTTCTCTCAATTATATGCCTTTCTTCATAAAGCAAATATACTTAATATGCCTAGCACAAAGGGGTCTTTGTATCATCAAAGTGATAGCAAACTACTCACATACCCTCTGCAAGGCATCCAGCTCCTGCATACACGTGCCTGTGCCAGTTTCACACGAGTGTTTAGTTTGTGCTTAATTTGTAAAAAATAAGTGCTGGGACCAAAGTTTTGCTCAGAAGCCTGCGGCTGCCACTATCAATGGCTGAGGTGCTGAATATCAAGGCTTTAGAGTCTTGATTCCGCCTCATGCCTCTTCAATCCAGGGACATCTTAAGGATTTTGGGGGCCCTGGGCCAAACGTATTTTGGGGCCCCCTGTTCGGAACAGTTTGGGATTTATAATCCGATTCCAGCTCTTTCATGCCCTCTTTGGCCAGGTCACTGACGGTGCACAGGCACTCTGGCCAAATTCTAAATGTGTTTACATCTAATATTCAGGGTTAGTGACTTCTGTTTTCAATATTGTAACACAGCAGCAGCTCACTAATATTACTGCAAATAACCTTTGTGACACCCTACTATTTCTCATATGTGAGGTCCTGTTTTGATCTAAAAGAAACTTTTTTATGTATGTTGCATGAAACAAACACAATATTTATCAGCAAAATGTCTGTAATAGATTCTCACACATCACCCACATTAAAAATAAATTGAAGGAAAACGGTATTTAAAACAACCTGCTTAAGAATTATTCAAGGCACTCAGGACAAGACTCTGCAGAACAAAGCTGCCTCTATCAGGGGGCCCCTTTGAAGGCTGGGGCCCTGGGCCAGAGCCCACTTTGCCCATGTCTTAAAACGTCTCTGCTTCAATCCACAAATCAGACACTACCTGCCTCTCTACCTGCCTCTTTATCTTGCCATTGCAGGCTCTTTTTCATCCATTCTTTCTCCTTTTGCCAGTGATTTTCAGTCTTTTTCCAGCGCCCTCTTTTCTACATCGGTGGCTTTCTCTCACTGTTGCTCTGGATCAGAGTTTGCTGGGGAAAAATAAGAGGCTGTCCCCAAAATGGAGTGCTGGTGGGCCCCACCTGCAACCACAGGCTCAAATTAAGCAGTATCGCACACACACAGACACGAGGCAATCTCCCTTGTATGTACGTAGTTGTGCCATTATGTGCACAAAAGGCCTTATTTAGCGATTGGTGGAAGGGGTACTCTATCGCAAAAGTCGCAGAAGACTTGCACGCCCTATATAATACAGCAGACGTCATATCCATCATGTTTCGATGGAGTATCCCATCTGCCAAACTCTAAATAAGGCGCCGATTTTCCTGTACATCAGTTGGCTTCCTCAACATGTCTCTATCATTTTCACATAGCTTTGGCTAGGGAATGCTCCACTGCATAATACTCTTTTTGTGCCAGGTACATATGCGACCATTTAGCCAGGCTTAGCTATGTTGCATATAGCTGCATTTTTCCACTGCCTATATGCTGTTTGTGGCAGTTACATATTGCTCATTGTCAGCTGTCTCTCTGCTACATGTGACTGTCACTGTATAAGCCTGGCACACCTTCACTTCATTTATAGTTTTCCACCATTTACATACCATTGCTTGATAGTCATTTCTCCTCTGTATATACATACCGTCTGTGCCAGTTACACACTGTCTCTGTTTAGCAACACACCACTTCTTATATGTGCCTGTTATAAAGAGCATCTGCTAGGTAGCCCTTACTAGACATACATCCTTGTGTGTACCTGTGTGTGCGACTTACACACACTGTCCTTGCCAACCATCCCAGCCCTGCACACTACCTTCCCTGGGTATACCTGTCTGTGCTCCTAACAAACAGCAACTGCCAGACTTCCCTCCATTGCACACTGTCACAGCTATAACGCACATTCTTCACCAGGAATCTCTCTCCACTGTAAATAACATGTCTGTCTAATGAAATAAAGATGACTCCAGTTAGGCAATTCTCACCTACAAAAACCTGTCTCAGGCGGCAATCCCTCCTCTTCTCTTCTCTTCTCTTCTCACACACACACATACACATCCTGCGCAGGCACCGCGTGTTGTCAGGACTACGATTCCGCCCACCGCCCCGTCGGGATCTGAGATCCTGGCAGAGGCGGCAGTCAGTCCCCCGGCTGAAACCGAATGACCCGAGGCCAGAACGCAAGAGAAAGCTCCCCGCCCCAGTCCAGCATATGCGCGGGGAGCGCGTTTTGGCCAAGGAGCACCGGTGCAGCCGCGCGCAACAAAAGAAGTAAAACAAACACTTCAACAGAAAAGAAAAGAAAAAACTCACGGCACCGCAAACCCAGCCCTTCAAACTCGGGAACCGGCAAGCAGGAAACACGGAGCACACCAGCGTTCTGACCGGCGTCAGACAGCAAAAAAAAACAGGCTTGGCGGTGGGTGGGAGTGGCTTATTTATCCTTTGAAAATATTATAAGCGTTCTGATTGGCTGTCGGGAGGCAGGATTGCCTCACTATGTTAGGACTGGGACGAGGAGGACCCATGAGGGGGTAATGGTCCGACCACCAGCATTGTAATGCGGTGGTCGGACCGACTGGCTGTCTGTCGGTGGGATCACCACCGACGGCCTGTGGGTGGCGGTCCCACCGACATTGTAATCAGCCCCCATATTCTTACCTTCCACATTCTGCTACGTGATATTTTTGAGTTGACGATATTTTTTACGCAATCTCCTTCATCAAAATATTGTTTCCATACAGCTTTGGCGTCAGCGTAATGCTGCTGATGACACAACTGGGCCATATTATCAAGAACGGCAATAACATTATCGCCGCTTTAGCGGCAGGAAACTGCCGCTAAAGCGGCGATAAGGGGCTTGATAATATGCCCTATAGAATTCCAATAGAAGCCCAGGTTTGATGTCCTTCACACCAGAACCTGGGCTTCTATTCGAATTCTATAGGGCATATTATCAAGCCCTTATCGCCGCTTTAGCGGCAGTTTCCTGCCGCTAAAGCGGCGATAATGTTATCGCCCGTTCTTGATAATATGGCCCAACTGTGTTTTAAAAACAGGCTATACAGTTTGGATGTTTGGATGTCACCATCAGATTTCATAAACGTTTAATTTGAAAGTCAATCAAATATTTTTATCAGAGGAGTTAAAAAATCCATGGTCAAGCTACCCCAAAACTGTTTTAAATAATTTTTAAGTTTGCTGGGAGTGGGAACTTTAAAGATCTTCTAAAATCAAAACTTCATTGTAAAACTTTGAATTAGGCCAACAGGAATTATCTAGAAGAAAACATTTTAAATACGTTGTCGCTACTTACAAAAAAGGGTTATAAAATATTACTTTCATTTTTTGCTTCCTCTGTTCAAAATTAGAGGATCACAGTGGTGACTCATCAGCTATTAGACATGAGTGTTGTTTATGTAATTTAATGGCAGCTGCATTATGACCTATTCTTTATTAATGACCCCACTTTCAAATGGAACATAGGCATTCGATTAAACTGATTGTGAAAGTGAGTGGAGTCCGGAATTGTTGAATGCTGTTTTATTTTTTGGGAGTGTTAAGGACATGTGGTGTTTAGATTATTGGTAAATTTTTGTTGGATATGGTCCTAAAAAGCTGTTCACAATGGAAAGGAGTTTAACTGTATGGTCTGGGTCTAATAATAACTGTGTAATTTAGGTCCCAAGATATTTATATATTATTACATCATTTAATTGCTATAAACCGTTCATAGTTTTATGATTAGTATGAAATGTTCATATTGGTATATATTTGGTATTATATTTTGTTGTTTCCTTATGTTTTGAATTTAATGTAACATATCTAAAGAATTAGTTTTATTTTCACTTTCAAGACTGTCTCAGGTAAGAGCAATGCGAGGCACTCTTCTAACTATAGATATGTTGTTTGGCACATTTTAATAAATAATGATATAAGACTGTGGTTGCGGGTCTACTTGTGTTATTATGGATATGGAGGCACATACGCAGATTGGAATACTCCTTTATCTTGCGTATTAATTCTAGTACAAGTGGTGTGGGCACACACGTTGTGAGAAACGGTATGATACATACTGTCCTGTTTTAACATATCAACCTGTTAGCGCGCATTTATCATGTTTCATACAGACGCTTGGGGTCTAACAGCCGTATTTCTTTTGGATGCTATGTTGAATAGATATGCGAGTATGGGATTGATGTGTATGTGTAATTTCGAGTACCACTGTAACAATTACTGCAGAGTGTAACGTTTAAGAGTCAGATATTTCCTGGATTTTCAGCAATTATATCCAGAGGGTGCAGGTTTAAGACGTATTGTAAATTTTGCGTGTTGAAATGCAAATAGTAATAGATTAGTGATCACCACAAATATATGATTTTCCCTATAGGTTGATTCAGATGTGATGCTGGACTCTTACCTTTATATCCACTTTTGAGGTTGCATGCCATGATATGGTGAGATGCTGGTTGGGCGTACATGATATTTATAGTGTTTGTATATCACGCTGGGATATAGTTACATGTCATTTTGTCTTTTATTTTTGATTACAGGCTCTTTTAAAAAATTTGCACTATAAATTAGATGCTGCTTTTGAGATTGTACATCTGGTTATTAAGAGGTGAGTAGCATAGATCCTATAGGGGATCAACACTGTTTTCTGGGTGCTTGTTCTCACCAGCGTGTAATCATTTGATGAAGTGTACAACTTGGTTATAGCACGGGGATGTGACTTTTCCTTCTCCCCTATTCTCTATTTATTTTTAAATTATTTAAAAAAATTCTCATTTATATTTTTTGTGACTGCCATGATACTGGGGAGTTTTCTCATGCACTAGTTTCAGTGTCTGTAGGACTAACATTTGAAAATGCTATTATACCTTTACTAGCCTCACTTCATTTATTTTGGGTTGTACTTGTTTCGAGCATGTGTGGATAATGGTGGACTCCCTGGGGCAGATTTACAAGCCCCTTGCGACAACTTTACGCCGCCGTTGCGTCACTTCTGTGACGCACGGCATCGTAAACAATGCGCCACTTTGCGACATATTTACAAAGTGACGCATCTAGGGAGATACGTCACGTTGTAAAGCCCTGCGCTACATTATACCTGCATCAGGTATAATGTATGCAGGGTGGGCGTTCCCACGCAGGAAAGCCTCCTAAAAGTGACGCAGTGAAATCTACAAGATTTTTGGTCATGTACGCTCGCTCTTTCCTTTCCATGTAAAAACATTTATCTGTGGAAAGGCCCTCTCAACATTGGCACTTGAGACGGGCAATGCCAAAACAAGTAGTACACAATTTGCTAACTCTGGCAACTGACATAGCTTTCCATGCCAAAACTGGTGCACCTGAAGACTGCGATTCGCTGGGACAGACTCTGCAACATATGCGTTGAACTGGGCCCATATGCCCTCAGCTATTGAAGTGGTCAAAAATTGAGCAGTACTGAGAAAATTTCCATCTACAGAAAGGATATAGAACTTGTACAGAGTATCTCAGTGAGGCTTTATAGACTTCAAATGCCATGGTTGGTGAAGGGACATTTCTATGCATCATTGTCAGCCATTTCTCATGCACTGTACAATGAAATTTCCTGAATTTCTCCTCAACATTTCTTTGCTTACCAAGTGGCAAGAATTCTAACATGGAACATGTTGCAGTGCCAAAGTCACTAAAAGTGCCACCCAGCCAACTCATGAGGAGATGTTTCACGTCTACACCAATTACACTGAACACTTGGTAGATAAGGGTGTTTTCAGACTCTAGTTTTCTGATTATGTTCACTACAGCAATCATGTTTTCCTGTAAAAATCTAAGAATGCAGTAGAGTGTACTTTTTTCACATCACTATAAATTTGCGGCCAAAGATCCTCACATTTCTTGCCTTTGGCATCATCACTAAGCACAAAATCTGTAAACGGTCACCACATGGATAATATAGCATTCACGGCCTCTACGACTGAGAATTACCGGCTAATTGACACAGTTGGGATGACTCTTTCATTGATGCCACACAAAGCACAAAATGAGAAATATTTGCTTTTTAGTTCCTGCGCATAATGAAACAGTGCACCAGAATGGACTACAAAGTCAATAGCATTTTTCATTAACTCTGAAGATTGTAAAGATGCTTTCAGCATACCATCTTGCAAATGGCAAGGATCTCTTACAGGAAAGCCCTTCAGCTCAGGTATTGATTTGACATCCCACAACTTTTTCATATACATAGCTGAATTAATGCAAATACAAACAATATCACTCCAATCTTTGTTGAACTTGGAAAGAACTTTTTGCAGCAGCATTCCAAGTGACACGGCGTTTCATGTTTTCCAAATGTCTGGTGTCAGGTTTTCCCCACTATCCCAGATGCTTGGTGACAGCACTCTTTTCACATATACCTGTCACTAGACCTTGCATTGAATGTTTAAAGCCTGGGGTGTTTGGCAATTCACCTACTTTCAATAATGACTCACTAGAAAAGGGGACTGATGTATCAAAGGGTTTCACCCATTCTTTGTCTGTGGGTAAATGTGATGGTACATAATGGGAAAGATTCTTATGAAACCAGCCATTTTACCTATCAACAAAAGAATCAAACGTATTCCCTGATTCTCTACAGTTTATAAAAAAATAAATATAAGACCTAAAATATGCTTCTGAACCCTGCATCTTTAGACCAAATACCACACAACTGAAAAGAACCTTAGGAAGAAGAAACAGTATTTTATTGTCATCCCTAAACAACAAAACTCAAGCAAAATAATGTTAGCCCAGTCTTTCTTGCTGCTGCCTTGTGTAACAAAGTTACATTGTATTGACCCCTTCAGGAAGAAATAAAAATAACTCTTTCACTCCTTTTCCTTTCTTTGAATGGCATTTAGTTTGTGGTTGCAAAGGTGTTTTTTCAGTGTTTATATGTTTATACTGGTGAGGGCTATTTTCCTTTTGGTGGGGTTTTATCAGTTATTATAGGTTTAAACCTAAAAACGGATAGCCTAGTCATATTTGTAATGTGCATTCTGGACAGTAGCACTGACATACTCCGCACAAAATGTGTTGGCTGCATTGATTATGTGATTTGTCACCAACTCATCAAGTCAGCTGTCAAAAAAACCATCAGCTTTGTGATCCTGGTTAGTGTCAAGTGTTTGTTTCAGCATACGTATTGGACTTCAGCTTTTGGAGTGTTAGGAAGGTGTTGCTCATGATGCTATTGTCCTTGTTAACAATCACATATAGTGCAAGCCTTTTGGTAATGCACTCTCTAAGCACACATTGCCTGAATGCCAACAACATGGCTGTGTCAAATCGTTGCTTCACATACTCATTAAGGAAGCTGGATTGCTCCAACAGACTTTCAAAAGGTGTAGTTCCATCAATTTTTTAACCTCCTGTATGAGGGAGTGTGAGGGAAGGCCACAGGCTCTATCAAGGACACTCAACTGCTTCTGAGGTTTAAATTAATGGTTAAAATGCAAATCTTTCCACAAATAACCAAAATTTCAAAAAACATTGCTATATTTTTGAGGAAGTCAGGCTCGAAGAGATTAATGCATTGGGCAACAAAGATCATTCTCATGTAGCAATCATAAAACATTACATGGGCAACTGGATCACTACAACCCCCAACCCACCCACAGTTGCTGACCAAGAACACAAAATGCCAGTAGATGATAGAGTCTTCTCTGTTCCCCTCTTCCAAACATCACCTCTACTTTACCATCTTCTAACCCTCATCTTCCAATCACCTACCCTAATACCTCCCTCCCCACCTACGTTCATTCCGCTCTGTTGACCCCTCCCTTATTTGAAGGGCAACCGCTCTGGCCACCCCTAGGCTACCCTACACTCCCAGCTGTATTGTAGACCCTCCATCCCTTGAGGACAAGCTTGCAGATCTTAAACATGAACTTCAACTAGTTATGGGTGACCTACAGAACCTTATACACATAAACTTGAAGCTTTGGAATCCCAGCCTGACCTCTGGAAGAAACCGAACTCCAGTCACTAAACAACCTAATCCTCCCACAAGTGATAGACACTCTTGCTTGAGTCATCGACCATGAAGAACCCGCCTATCTTGCACTTGAGATCGCAACCCCTTCTCAATCCCTACTCCAGACCCCAGAGGGCTACTGATCATCTATGTGATGCTGACATTCACTCCCTTTTGCAATCATACAACACCACACAAAAAGACTCACAACCCTCGCCAGTCAATATCCAAACTATTGCCTCCAACCCACTTAGAGAACCCTGTCTCAACTATAGAACTATGAACAAGCATAATTTACTACATGCCTCCATAACACACTAAGAGGCAGTAGTAACCAAATTGTATATCAAGTCTATGCTCCTTAATTGTAGGTCAGCAGTAAAACACGCAGCTGACATCGCTGAACTCATACTCGCACAAGACTTTGACCTCTTGATCTTAATGGAAACGTGGCTCAATGACACCTCCTCAACCATACTTGACATTCTATTGCCTCCCAACTATGACATCATCAGATTGGATAGAACTGAAAGAGTTGGAGGAGGTATAACATGCATCTATCGCTCTATGCTCACCCTAAAACATGTACAATCTGCTCCAATGTCCTGCTATGAACACCTAGGCATCGAAATATGGAACAATGACAAGATATTATGCAAACTCCACACAATTTACCACCCCCTGGAAATAACCAACCAATCATTGAACAATTAATGGAGACCCTCTCCTCTAACACAGACCAACCTCCTAACCAGATCTTCCTTGGGGATTTCAACATTCAATGGAATGACCCAAATGACCCATACTGAACACCTTCAAGACCTTCCTTGTGGACCTCAACCTTACCCAGTCTTGTAATGGCCCAACCCATAATAGAGGCTCCACCCATGATCTAATCATTACCAAGGAAAATGTCATACAACTGGAATCCATATCACCCTGTGACTGGTTAGATTTCTACCTAATCTCCTTCCTCTTCTTGGATAATTTTCTGATTAGACAAGGCCAACCTCGTAAAACAAAGCAATGGTCCTGAGACCTTAGAAAAATTAACATAACCAATCTACCTTCCATTAGCAACAACCTTCTTCCTCCGCCCTCAAACATGACAAATGTGAATGACCTTACCGAACATTACATGCAATCCATGTCAGACATATTTGTTACAACTGCTCCAAAGCAGCTTAAAAGAATACCCAGTAGACACTCCAAACCTTGGTTCAGCAACGACCGTAATGAGGTAAAGCGGAAATTAAGGCCTGCCGAGAGATCATGGAGAATCTCTCCATCCACAACACACCTTCAGCACTTAAGGACAATAAGAAGCTACTATAAAAAGCTCATCCATAGCTCCAAAGCGGAATACTTTAAGACGCAACTAGACAATGCCAAAAACAGACCCAATTTTTTTTTCAGAACCATCAATCAGCAAGCTAGCGGCAGATCTAACCACCACTTTGAAGATAATGTGTCACTCCCAAGTAGTGAAGATTTCTCCACTCATTTTTTAAAAAAAACAGGGAAGATTAAATCAGAACTACAACTCGCATCTCAATGTCCACTAAGCCAGGCCCAACCCAGGCTCCTCCCTATGCCTCCCATGATGTGGTCCCCTCACACTGATTTTACTACAAACATAATGCTACCTGGAATACCCTCAAACTTCCGGATGAAGTTGAGATACTCAAAACAATAATATGAATTAAACCCTCATACCACTTCAACGATCCTCTGCCCGCCAAACTCATCAAGGAGCTTAGATCTTCCATACTCCCACTTTAGTCTTAGATTGTCAGTACATCTCTCTCCCAGGGCACGACTCCTGATTGCCTAAAGATAGGACAGGTTACCTCAATCCCTAAAAAACCAAATGCAGACTTGTCTGAACTCAACAATTTCCGTCCAATTACTAACACTATGACACTAGCAAAACTACTAGAGAAATGCGTACATTTTCAACTTTGCAACCACATCGAACAGTTTCAGCACCTTGACCATTGCCAATCTGGCTTCAGAACAGGTCATAGCACTGAAACGGCTCTGACACACATTGTAGATGATGCCCTGAGTTTACTTGATCAGAACAAACCTTGCCTACTTATACTCCTTGATCTCTCCTCTGAGTTTGACAACATGATAGACCTTTTGGAGAAAATGATGGGGTTATCTGTTCCTGTCTTAAACTGGTTTTCCTCCTTCCTTCATCATAGAGCTCAACGAATCAAAGCCAATCAAAACCTGTCGGCCATTACTCCAGTCTCGATTGGAGTACCTCAAGGATCGACACTCTCACCAACGCTATTCAACTTGTTCTTGGAACCTCTTACCAAAATTCTTAAATGCTCAAACATACAGTACCACATGTACACGGATGACACACAACTATACTTGAAAATGTCCTCACCTGAAGATATCAAAACTCTTACCGGCGCTCTACTGAAAACCCAACAATCTTTAACCAGCAATCACCTTATGCTAAACACACTCAAGACGGAATTTCTCCTGATCGCCCCCCACAATCTCTCTACCCCCATAGATGAATGGCTCAAACACCTTACAGTGCTCAACTGAGCTCCACATGTTGTGGATTCCACTAGATCATTAGGCATTACATTGGACAAATACCTGAATATGCAAGATCACATCAGTGCAACTACCAGAGGAGCCAATTCCCAATTGAAAGCTCTAAGGAAAATAAAACTCTGCTTACTTCCAGATGACTTTCAGTTAGCAGTCCAATCCCTAGTTATCTCCTGTCTAGACTACAGGAGTACTACTCTTGCAGGATTACCAAAAGCCAGACTGGCTCCATTAAGGGCCACTCTAAACTCAGCTGCGAGGCTCATCATGGGATCCAGTAAAAGCAACCACATTACACCAGATCTAAAAAATCTCAAATGGCTCCCGTTTGAAGCAAGGATTCAGTTGAAGATATTCTGCATGGCGCTTAAGGCTCTTCATCATAATACTCCAGTCTACCTGAAAAAAAACTTGAACTATCTGGTGGGAGTCGTTCCCTAAGAAGCACTAACTCTCTATTGCAGAACCCACAAAAGTTTAACAAAAAGAAATCTTATAATTGCTCCTTTTCTGGTCTTGCCCCTAGAATATGGAACGCAATTCCTCCTGAAACCAGATGTAATCCCTCAACAATCCTTCTTCAAACAAGAAGTAACACTGCTGTTGCTGAATAGATACCTTCAGCAGTAGTCCTGAATTCACTAAGCTTGACTATTTTTCCTGTATACATTTCTGGTTCCTGAATCTACTAAGTCGTTTGTTTACAATGTATATATTTTGTACCTTGCTTGTTTCTTTTTGCTTTTTGATGTTTCAACCTGTTTTTTATTTGTACGACATATTGCTTTTTGTATTTGTATCTGTTTATTGCCTATTTTTCGCATTTTTGTGTTTAACTTGTTTTGCTATTTGTACAGCGCTCTGATACCCAAACGGGTCATGTTCGTGCTATGTAAAACTGCTTGAATAAATAAAATAATAAAATTAATAAACTGCCATTATGAGCATCAAAAATACAAGGTAGAGCCCACTAAGTGGGAGCCACTAAGACATTTTGGAATTTAATTCTTCCATGATGTTGACAGCTGTAACTTCTGTATCTAGTGGTCTCTACTATGCCAGGTCATGTACTTGTGTGTCGTTTGCTGCAAAAATGTAGATAGAGTGCACCGGAACAAAGCAAAAGATTAGAACGTGAGCGACCGCTGTTGGTGGCATTTGCGTTTGTGGCACTACTTTTTCCACCACAAAATACGTCCTTACATCCTAAATGGAGGCAAGGACGCATTTTGCACTGAAATGTAGCACCAAATGCCGATTTTGCAATTCATCTAACTACACATAATTTTGCATATTTTTTTCTAAAATTTCACATACTTACGCAAAAGCAAATTACATGAATTTCGCACATCCCTAAAAATAATCCAAAGGAGAAAGAAAATTGGAGCCCTTTATGCTTAAACCCTCAGCCGATCGAACATCAATGATCAAGAACTTAATGCAAGGGATGGCGCTGACAAACAAAGGATGCTGGCCTCCGTGTTGCCTGCTTTCCAGTTTCTTAATCCAGAATGACAAGTCAGTCAACAAACACAAGATAGGATTCCGGAGGACAGGAAGAGGAAGTTGATGCTGTTTGCAAAACAGCTCAAGTGCCTTCTCCTCTCCTCTCTATGGTCTTCTTTGTTAAAAATAAGAAGTAGAGCCATAAGTGCCCGATCTATGCTTCTTGATTAAAATCCACTCAAAATAAAAATCCCCCTAAATCGAAGATCGCTAAGTAAACAGACTTGGGTTAGAGAAACAGATGTGCACTTCCATTCAGTTTCTTTAAATCCTGAGTACATGGGAAGTGCAGTGCAGATAGCGAACATATTCATTCAAAATACAGGCAAGACTATTCTGCTTCAACTAAGCATTGCTAGAGAAAACTACGCTCTTGGGCATGGAAGTCGCCATGGGTCGCTCCTGCGACCCCTGAATTGCCCCTTGCGACCCCGGGCACTGCCTTTGCAGTCCCTAGCTTCAGAGTTGGTGAAATCAGTGCCAGGAACACAGGGGCAGCTTGTCCTTATGGACATTGGTTGGGGCCCAGCTCTCCTTGTTTTCTGTCAATCTTTTAATTCTAATAGTGAATAATGGAACATTTTTCAGTGATAGGGTTATAAAAATGGAGTACAAGTAGCTGGAAAATTGCTTTTCCTGACAGATGAGGTAAGTTAAAAAAAATGCTTTTAAATGTATGTTGTATGCATGCTTGCAGGAGTTCATGTATTAGTGAATGTGTGTGTGTATGTAAGCAGAGTGAATGTATGTGTGAATATGTGTGTGTGTGTGAAAGTGAAGGCTAAAGGGGATGTGATGTCTCTTCTGCTACCCCTGGCATTTTGGGAAATTGACCTCCATGCTCTTGGGTTTAGACAATGTAAAAGTTTGAAACTACGAATATTATATAAAGCCCAAACGCAGGTATAAGGGTCAGAGCCCCAGGCCCTCATGCAGAGACAATCATGACATAGGCACACAGTAGTAGAGTCTGGAACTGGCCCAGGGCAGTTGCGCCCGGCCCCTTTTATTAGCAGGGTCCCCTGACCGGTGACACCTGTGATGGATGGGTGTGGGGTGAGTGTTTATGTCAGCCCTCGAGGAGTGCCTGGTGGCAACACATTATTTAGAAACACTAGAACATGACGAGCCGGTCACTAAAGCAGGAACTTAGCAACCCTGCTCTCATGTAATTAAAGCTTTGTACACTCTTACTATATATCTATTTATACATCAGTTATTGAGGCATTTTCTTAAAAGCAACAAAACACATGTTTAAGCAGATATCTGCTTCCCAAATACGATAGCTATTTATTATTACCAGCCACACATCCAATACAATGATTCACCCTCTGCATGTACTCTTATGTCAGCCAGCCACACACACAGCTCATGAAAGGACTCAGCCGGTGTATATACATCTGCATATATCTGTATGTAAATGTATTTGACTAAGCCACATACACAATTTTTCCCAGGGACTCATCACTTGCCTGTGCTTAGCCATGCCACCCATACTCACCTGCAGAGAAGGGCAGAAAAGCCTCGTGTTTCACGAACTGCCCATTTGCATCCAGGAAGTGCTTTGGGTAGAACTGAAGAGGCCTTTCCCAAGAAGTCTCATCCTTCATGAGCGAGGACAGGTTAACCAGAACAGTGGTCCCCTGTGAAAAAATACAAAGTACAAAGTTATTCTAGGAAAGCAAGTAAATTATTCAGAATCTTTTTGGCTAGCATGGAATCAATATCCATCAGGAGGGCACAAAATCCAAATCCACATCTAGCAAATACCCTTACTTCAGCAGATTCTTGAAAGATGGGATCAATGTGTCACAAGACAGACCATGGGGATTTAGGCAGTCTGGAAGCACAGAGACGACCCGTGCCAATTTTAGATAAGATGTTCTGTCATCACTAGAAAAGGGGTACGATTGCAAGAGGTGTGTTGTGTGATATTTACTGCAAGTCAGATATCCCAAAGTTCTGAATTTATCGGGTATGATAAATTCCACCTATTACAAGTTTTGCCCTCAAATGGAACATGATATGCAAATTTTGGTGATTTCCAGATCAAAATCCGACTATCTCAGTATTTAGTGTTTTTTTCTCTTGGAACATTTTAGAAGGTAATGTAGCTGAGCAAAACTGTGGCGGTGCAGAGTGTAATAAACTCTGCATTACTTCGGATAACGGATCATAATCGAAAATGGTACTCATACTTCGGATAACGGATCATAATCGAAAATGGTACTCAAGATTGGTTATATTATGTACAAGGCTATGGTGGCTTAGGGTGGCAGAGGTCCTGTTTACTTACTGTAGACCGCTCACCATCCATCCTCAGCTAGAAGATCCAGATCAAATGTGCAAGCCTGATTTCAAGCACCTCAGTGAAAGGGCAAATAATTGTCACTATAAGGCAGAGGTTTGTGAAACTCTCTACCCTGAGGTGAAAAGACAGTCCAACCAGCCATCCTTCAAGGGAGGTTAAACCCAGGCCTGTTCAGGAGGTTCTATTGAAGAAATTACCTCATAACCAACTCCACACCCATCATCAGGACAGTATGTCAATGGACAGTCCATGTAGAGTATCCCTTGCCTTGTATTCACAATTAGATCACACTGTTCTGAGTTACTCTCTCATCTCTCCACACTGACCTGAAATTACCTTAAAAGCATATGTTGAGATGGAGGGAGTGGGGGATCACTCCCTTCTCAAAAACTTGTTACCATTAGTGTATCCAGCATGAGATACTAGGCATTGCAAAATGGAAACATGTTGGAGCTGAACAAAATACCAAAATACATCAATATATTTTAAGAAGGCAGCCCTAGAATTTGATAGTAGAGATTTTGCAGCATATATGAGACAGTACCAATGTGAGCTTCATCTTGTGTTTCTTCCCATGCAGAAGTGAAGTCTAAAGCAAGGCACACTTACTGCCATACTCAATTGTAAGTTGAAGCTTTAGAGTGTGATGTTCTTTGTGAGACCCCAGGCGGGTATTGTTATTTTTGAGTACTTTGGTAAAGATGCATGTGGTCCAGATATCCTCATTGTCAAGGTTTAGGTTCACAGATCCTGAAGAAAAAGTGATGCAACTTGTAGTTCAGTAACTAACTGAAGATTTTTGTTAGAAGTTACAGCTTTAGGAACTAATTGAAACCAATGGTTAGTCAGAAAGGTAGTAGTTGAGGACTAGACAGGATGTTGGGAATCCTGACTGACATATTTTTATGGCGCAAGCTGCAAATAGGTCAAAGAATGAAGTGTGAAATGATAAGTGTTGTGTTTGTGACTGTGTTTGTGTGTCTAGTAATAGTTCATGATTTAAGTGATAAGATATAGATGTATCAAAGTTTTTATGTTATCAAATACCAGCTGTAAGCAAATTCATTATATTTAAAGTTTCGAACATTTGCACATTGTTGGACAGTTTAGGGATAGCCAATAGCATACTGCAGATTTTAAACAGAAAGTACTATACATCAATCAGACTACACAGATTATAGAGGAGGCCAGAGGATACATGCCAGAAGTATGAAAAGCAACATGGAAGTTTTAGGCCTAGAACAATAGCGTTAACTGTCTACCAGAGCTTCTAAAATTAATACATCATACATAATGGAGAAAGAGGGTCTTTGGGTCAGCTCCATCTAAGTATTGATTTGTTGAAATATCCTTTACAGTTTGGACCACCACACAGTCATGTGAATGGGGGCATAGAAGAAGACAGTCTGCTCATGAAGTGCTGTCCTATTGGCAAAACATGATGGGTGACAGCAGACTGCCTGCTAATGAGGCAATATACATTTTGCAACTAGCAGACCGAGGATGTGGTGAAATATGATCTTTTATTATGTTTAGGGACTAGAATGAGGTTAAGTGTGTAATAGCAAACACAACAAGATGATGGACGTACTGCTAAAACTTTTCAACCACTCACCTCCAGTAAAAAAATCTGGGTTTAATCCATCGTTCTTTTGCTCACTATGCCACTCCAGTTTGGACCCAGCCATATGCAAATCCGCCTTGACCTTGCTCCTCATGGGAACAGTCCAGCCCGCACTGCCAGGCCAGGTCCTCCCTGGACTGGAAACAAGCATCCTAGGTCCGGTTTTGGGGTATTAACCCTCAACAGTCAGGCTAGCTTGCATCCAGTGGCACAGCGATCAAGGGACCCACGTCTGGGCATACCTTTGGCCACTTAGGGTGAACATAGCAAACACAACAAAATGGTGGACGGAGTGCTGAAACTTTTCAACCACTCACCCCCAGTCAAGAAATCTGGGTTTAATCCGTTGTTCTTTTGCTCACTATGCCACCCAAGTTTGGACCCAGCCATATGCAAATCAGTCTTGACCCTGCTCCTCATGGGAAAAGGTCAGCCCAAACTGCCAGTGTAGGTCCTCCCTGGACTGGAAACAAGCATCCTAGGATGGGTTTCGGGGTATCACCCCTCATCAGCTAGGCTAGCTTGAATCCTGTGGCATAGCGAGCAAGGGACCCACGTCTGGGCTTTCCCTTGGCCACTTAGGGCAAACATTGCAAACACAACGTGATGATGGACGGAGTGCTAAAACTTTTCAACTACTCACCACCAGTCAAGAGATATGGGTTTAATCCATTGTTCTTTTGCTCACTATGCAATCCCAGGTTGCACCCAGCCATATGCAAATCAGTCTTGACCCTGCTCCTCGTGGGAACAGTCCAGTCCAAACTGCCAGGCCAGGACCTCCCTGGACCGGAAACATGAATCCTGGGACCATTTTCGGGGCATCACCCCTCATCAGCCAGGCTAGCTTGAATCCAATGGCACAGCGAGCAAGGGACCCCCTTCTTATGTTGAGTTTCAATCTGGCAGTGCAATGCTGTCCTGCTGTGTATGTTTAGGTTGCATTTTGTTGTATGTTTTAATGTCACATTTATACTGTTTTTTAATTGGGAAAGCATATTTATTAGCTTTTTAAATTTTTTATTTGATAGGTTGTTTGGATAGTTATTTGAATTTTTGATGGTAAACACTAATTACTGTTTTTGTTTTAAATGTAATACATATTTATTTTATTTAAAAATGTATTTATCTGTATATATGTATGTATATATATATATATATATATATTCACTGAAAAAACCATAGGTTTCAGGCATGTTATAGTTAGAAATTAGCATTTAAAAAACCTTAGAAATTCACTGAAAAAAACATAGGTGTCAGGGACGTTATAGTTAGTTGGACATTTTACTCGTACAAAACCAGAGAAATTCCGCCGTTATAGTTAGTTCAGCTAACTATAACTCGGGCCCCCGCAATGCACTGCTGATGACGTCACATATTACATCATTCATGACATGGTCAGTGACATCACTGACGACATCACTGATGACATCTCAAATGACATCACTGATGACATCATCCAGTGACTGTGTGTTTCTTTAAAGTTTAAATATGTTTTATATATATACCAAGGTGTATTGAAGAATGAGTGGGTGTATAAGTGTCTGGATGGAGGATTTTGTAGGTGCGTGACTGACTGTATAAGTGAGTGATTAAATGTGTCTTACTGAATGCATGGGTTAGTGACTAAACTGTGTGAATGTCTGTATCAGTCTGTCTGTTGTTGTGTAAGCTGCTGCATGGGTTGGTCAGTAGCTACATGAGTTTCTATATGGGTTATTGATTGGTTGCCTGAGTATTTGTATGGGAGACTGAGAGTGTGTGTGGGTGGGTGGGAGGTGTGTGACTCTGTGCATTGATGTGTGAGTGGTTGATTCACTGGGTGTATGGGTTCAAGATTGCATGTGGAAACAACTGTATGAGTGGGTGAGTGTGTGTATGGGTGTGTTGGTGAGTGAATGGATGTCTCAGTGGTACATGTCCAATTAACTACATATGTAAAAGGCAGTGTATGTGAGAGTTGGAGTATATAAATGACTATACGTGAGAGTCAGTGATTGTGAGAGTGGCTGTATGGATGAGTGTGTACTTGTATCAGTGATTATATAAGAGAGTAAGTATGCGTTAGTATCTGTATGAACAAGTGAGGTGGTCTGTGTATAACTGTATAGGTGAGTAAATGGGAGTGTGATTGATTCTTTGCATGACTGACTAGGTGTGTGAGTAACTCCATGGATGAGTGGTGGTGTGTGAGTGTCTGTATAGGTGTATGAGTGCATATGATAGTGTTGTATTGATGAGTGACTGCATGTATGAGTGATTGTATGGGTGAATGAGTGGATGTGTGTGTAGACCTAGGAATCAGTGAGTGCGTATGTAGTAACTGGTATTGGTGTGTCGATGGTTTCGAAAATGGTAGTCTGTATTTTACAGTGGGTGTATCAAAGGTTATATTAGAGTGTGAGGAGGTGCATCAGATTTTCATGTGGATGATGTCATCAGTGATGTCATCAGTGATGTCATTTGAGATGTCATCAGTGATGTCATCAGTGATGTCACTGACCATGTCATGAATGATGTAATATGTGACGTCATCAGCAGTGCATTGCGGGGGCGCGAGTTATAGTTAGCTGAACTAACTATAACGGCGGAATTTCTCTGGTTTTGTACGAGTGAAATGTCCAACTAAATATAACGTCCCTGAAACCTATGGTTTTTTCAGTGAATTTCTAAGGTTTTTTAAATGCTAATTTCTAACTATAACGTGCCTGAAACCTATGGTTTTTTCAGTGAATTTCAATGGTTTTTTAAATGCTAATTTCTAACTATAACGTCCCTGAAACCTATGGTTTTTTCAGTGAATTTCAAAGGTTTTTTAAATGCTAATTTCTAACTATTACATACCAGTCGCATTTCCAGAGTGGTGGAGAAAGGTGAGCGTGGCCTCCAAAACACCTCTTAGCAATCCCACTGTGTGGGATTTACTGGAGGTAACAGGAGGAGTAGTTAGCCCCCAACGCAGCGCCACAGAGCTGCGTTGCAGAGAGGTGGTCCGAGGCCACGCCCCTTTTTACACCTCTCTGCAACGCAACTCTGTTGATCTTACTGGAGGTACCTGGTGGGCTAGTTGGCCCCCAGGGACCCTCAGGATTCAAGGGGACTAACTGGCGACCGCCAGTAGGTAATACATATACAATAAATATATATATTTATACACACACACGCATAAAATGCTATTTTAAACATTTGTATTGATATTATGTCAATTTGCTGGTGTTAGATGAGTGCGGCTGCCTGACACTACCTCACACTCTGCTTTTTCTTTCCATTGTAGGTCGGCTCTGCCGCCATCTCTTGGGAGGTGCCTGGCTCCCTGGTAGGGGCCATATTGGCACGGGCTGTGTCCCATTTTTATTCTGTTTATATTTTACGTTTTCTCACCTTTCTTTTAATTAGTTTTGTGTTACCAGTAGGCTTCTTTCCTAGGGTAGGCTGAGTCTGAAGTCAAGGGTTGCTGGACCCCTATTAAAGCCCATATTTTCTTTGCCCATTCGTTTTATTGTTGCTCGCCTGCCGCTTTACTACAAGCGAGCAAGCCACGCCTCTTGACACGCCCCCTGGTGATGGAGGGCTATATACAGCAGCTCACAGCACGTCTGCGCAGCTGAGTGCGGCTGCATGACGCTACCTCACACTCTGCTTTTACTTTCCTTGTAGGTCGGCTGTGCCGCCATCTTTTGGGAGATGCCTGGCTCCCTGGCCCTGGTAGGGGCCATATTGGCACAGGCTGTGTCCCGTTTTCATTCTGTTTATATTTTAAATTTTCTCACCTTCCTTTTAATTAGTTTTGTGTTACCAGTAGGCTTCTTTCCTAGGGTAGCCATGAGTCTGAAGTCAGGGGTTGCTGGACCCCAGTTAAAGCCCATACTTTCTTTGCTCATTTGTTTTATTGCTGCTTGCCTGGCGCGTTACTACACGCAAACAAGCCACACCTTTTGACATGCCCCCTGGTGATGGGGGGCTATTTACAGCAACTCACAGCGTGTTCGCACAGCGGACACTTGCAGCAGGCATGCCGCTAGCGCGTTGAAGGCACGCCAAATGCAAGCATGTCTGCGCCCATTCATGCACAAACCATGCACAGTGCCAGCCCCCTGTTCGTTTCTCACCAGCAACTTGCTCCATGATTTCCTATTCCCGGGACTCCCTTTTGGCCTTGTGTCACGCAGGTAAGCTTGATGGCTGCTCGGATTTTGAATCCTCACATTTCCTCTCAGCTGTTCTCTCCTCCTGTTCTGTCTGTGGCTTCTCAGTTTCCTTGCACTGTTTGTCGTCACCTACTGTTTCATTGTCCAGTCCGGCTCCTCAAATGGCACTTATTGATCCCTGCCAAACCCCATGCCTCTAGCACTCTAAAGTCGGGCTGTGCGCTCTCATCAACGCACGCTTGTTAGTTTAACATAGCGTGTAATGCTCTCTATTTATCAATACCCATCTTCCTTGGTTCCCATTCATCACTGAAACTTGGGCTGACGCCTCATCTAACCCGGACATTTTATCCGCATTTCCATCTTTAGATACGATCTCCAGGGTAAATGCGGTGGCGGGATTGCTATTATTTAACGCTCTTATTTTACCATTCGCTGCACCCCTGTTCTTTCCTCTCTCTGTGAAGCTCTTGTATTCAACATTGTCCTGCCCCCGTCTCAGACTTTTAGAGGTCTAGTAGTATATCATCCCCCAAGTCCCTGAGCTGCCTTTGCCCAGGACCTCAGCAGCCTTCTTGAGGCGGACATACTACTTAACAATTTCACAGTTGTTGGAGATTTCAATTTCCATTTGAATAATCCAGACGACAAGAATACAGCCCCCCTTCTCTCAATCATGTCCTCTGCTGGACTTGAACAATTGGTCGTGACTCCATCAAACTCTGCTGGGCATATCCTAGATGGCATTTATTCTAACAATCCCTTTCTTGGAAACGTCAGAACCCTTCTTCTTATTTTGTCCGACCATTGGGTCATTCTTTTCAACATTACTTTAAAGGCACTAGCTCCTCCTCCCTTTGCCAAACCTTCATGCACATTCTCACATGCGTGGCACAAAGTTGAAACGCCTGCTCTTGTACAGCTTTTAGACTCCACCACTCCTTGTCCTTCTTCTAATGTCGATGCAGATGCTTTGAAGTATACCTCCTGGCTAGATTCGGCCTCTTCTTCCTTGGCCCCTCTCAAAAGAGCCAGGCTTAAACATAACCACACCTCCGTCCCCTGGTTCTCTGAGGACCTTAGGTCTCTGAAGTAGACCTGCAGAAGGCAGGAAAAGCGATGGAGGGCTTACTATGACGACCTAGAAATAGTCAAATACAAGCGTTGTCTGACAAACTACATGTTCTCACTTTCTAGGGCAAAAATCACTTTCTACACCTCCAAAATTGAAACATCATCCAATTCTTCCAAGGAATTGTTTGCCACTATCACACAGCTTACCTCTACCTACCCTCCTACATCCAATGTCTCATCTCAATCATTCTGCAATTTGTTGGCAGACACCTTCCATAGGAAGGTTGAGGATGTTTTTAACAACTTTGCCACCGTTTACTCCTCTGCCTCTTCCCCCTATTTTCTGGTCCACCTCCTGCCCTATCTTCCACTCTCAGCAATTTAGTTCCACCTTCTACCGATGAGGTCATCAGGTTATTACATCTTGCTAAATCGGGCTCACCATTGGACCCTTGTCCCCCCAGAGTGGCCAGACTTGTCGCCCCATCAATCAGTCCATTCCTGCCCGATATTTATTGACAGATGCGCATCTCTGGGGTTTTTCCTTACCAATGGAAAAAAGTCTTAATTTCTCGGCTCCTGAAAAATCTTCGCTGGATTCTTTGGAACCAGCCAACTATCGACCTATAGCCGATCTGCCTCTCCCAGCTAAGATCATTGACAAGATCCTGAATTCTCAGTTAGTGGAACATATTAAACAACAATCTTTTGGACGCCACCCAATTTGGTTTCCGGTCAGCGCACAGCACTGAAACCGCTCTTATCAAGGCCACCAAGGAGAACAATGGCAATGCTCGACCAAGGGAGCAGAGCTGCCCTGATTTTGCTTGACCTGTCGGCGGCCTTTGATACGGTCCATCATGGACTTCTGCTTGATCGTCCGGACACACTTGGAGTGTCCGGATCTGCCTGGAAGCTGCTCAAATCTTTTATTGGTGATTGAGAGCAACTGGTGCATCTTGGACACCTTGCCTCACCCTCTTTTTCTCTTCCATGCAGGGTCCCACAGGGGTCCTCGCTCAGCCCAACGCTCTTTAATCCCTACGTCACTCCTTTGGCAGACCTGATATATTTCTTTGGTTTCGCCTTAACATCATTTGCGGAGGACACACAAATTGTCGTCTCACTATCCCAGGAGCAACAAGGCATGGCCGCCAATCTTTGTGCTTGTTTGAGGGCAGTTAGTGTGTGGATGTCAACTAAATGCCTTAAACTGAACTCCACCAAATCTGAGGTGTTACCGTTTGGAGCTCAACCCTCCTTCTGGTCCCAAGACTGGTGGCCATTTGAACTTGGTCCCCTTCCATCGCCGGCTAAATCAGTTAAAAATCTTGGAGATATTCTCAATACTGACTTGTCATATGCTAATCAGGCCAATTCTGTCACTTCCGCCGCTTCCCATACCCTCAAAACTATTAGGAAGATTCTACCCTCCATTCCTTCTTGCCTGCAGAAAACTGTGGTTACATCCTTGATTTTGTCGAAGCTCGACTACTGCAATGGTCTTTACTTAAACATGCACGAACATGTTCTTAATAAGCTGCAGACCATGCAGAATGCAGCCGCCAGGGTCCTCTGAAAACTTCCTAAATATCAATCTGTCTCCTCGGCTATTCAGCAGCTCCACTGGCTCCCTGTCAGAGCTAGAATCATCTTCAAATCGCTCTGTATAGTTTACAAAGCCCTGCATGGTCAGGGCCCTGCATTTCTGGGGTCGGCCTTCTCTTTCTACCTTTTGTCTAGGTCTCTACATTCCACCTCATCTAAACTTTTGCTGGCCCCTCGCTTCAGACGAGTGAAATGGGGCGGTCGTGATTTCATCCTGGGTGCTTCCAAGGCCTCGAACACTCTCCCTCTTTCCATTAAATCCCTGCCCAATCTTCTGGCCTTCAGAAAGGGGTTTAAAACTTGGCTTTTTATCTCTCATTAAATTTAATTTCTCTGCTGTAACCATCACTCCGGTTTGCTCACTCAGCTAGAGCCATGACACCTAATTGGTATTCAAGCGCTTTATAAACCCTCATAACATAACATTAGATATTTTTGTTTTTGTGGTTATTCTTATGTTTTATTAGTTTTAATGTAATCACGTTATTTGGTATTTCTTTGTTCTTGTTTTCGATATTTTTGTATTTTAGACTTTTTTCCAACTATATTGTTGTCAATATATGTGTTTTTTTTGTTTAAGTATAGGGGCCGCAAAATTTAGGTTGCTGGCAATATTTTTGCGTTTAAAAATAGTTTGCAGTATTGAGTCATATAACAGTGGTCAGAGAGCACTAGCCTCTGATATACCCTTTGGAGATGCATGGGTATATACATTTTATACCACATACAGAGGAGGCACCTGGCCGAGTAGGAGGTGTTTGAGACTCATCACTGCTCTCAGAGGCTTGGTGCGCCAAAGCAAAGTAGTGCTTTCTTCTCCACAATGCACCCTAACTCCCCTCTTTTGTGGCCTAAGTGCACATAAGGGCTGGCTGCGCAATGTCCTCAGACACAGTGTCAGTGGTGAGCAGACCCACATCCCCTGAACTCTCAGCTAACCTTTTCTCTATTCAAAAGGTAACTCAAGTGAAACAAAAAAGATAGACCATTCCATGGGGTTAGGGGGAGAGACAGGAGTCAGCATTGTACATCCAGCTGCTGTACCCAAGGGACAGGTTACCTGTTGGGTGCCATGGCTGGAGCTGCTACACGGGTAGTGGAAGGATGCATCCTGGTCTGTCAGCCTCCTCCACTACTGCTTTCATTTGTCTAGCCACTTCAGTTTTATAGTTTTCCACTTACCTTGCCGAGCCTGGGCTGATGCCTATTTGCCTCTAGGAGTTACTTTTGATGCATTAAGGTGGAGAAGCTCACCATCTACCTTTGGCTGACCTGGCCACTTCGCCTATCCAACAGCCTGGTGCCCCTGTCTGCATCACATTGCCTCCCAGTTGCATCATCCCCCCCAGGGCTTATTTGTATTAACATCCACAGAGAGTCATCCTCCTGAGTACTGCCGGTACCCACAGCATTTGCTGCCACCTGGGTGTGTTTAAGGCAAGGACCTGACGAGTGCCTCCTACCAGAGCAGGGTCCTGGTGTTCAAGGGTGGCCTCTTGCCCATCCTTCCTCTTCTGGTATATTGCTGTCTTAGGATGGGCTGAGTGACAAGCCATAGTATGTGGGTGTACTGCAGTTGACCCAGTGTCAAGATGTTCCATACATGGGTCAATTCTGGCAAAAAAATATTGTGTTCAACTTGAGAAACCTCAAGCATGCACCAGTGTTGTGAGGGTCTCTCTTATAGAAGGTGTAGGACATCCTCTGCAATTCTCCACTGTTGTATTGGGGGGCTAAAGGGGATGTCATGGTATCAGTGCATGCCTGACTGGCTGTTCTCTGAGGAATTGACAAGGTGCCAACATGTCATCAAACATCTGTGCTCTCCTTATGGCTACAGGCTATGCATAGTTCGAATTGAGTAGGGTCCTCTTAGTAAAGTGGCCACTAGTGAATTACAAGGCTGTGAGGCAATTGTGGTGGCCATTGCAGAACGATAAACTGTGATGAAAGGTGCATCACAATCTCAGGGTCAGCTACTACATTCAAACAAACATTATTTCTCCATGTTACATAGCACACGCCATGTGGAGAGGAGCAACCACTCGCTCCACGTGCGGACCTTTGCGGAAGATGGTGAAAGGACATGGAGGCGTGTGACTGCATGGCTGCCAAGTCGCATTCAATCTGCAGAAGATATTAATCAATCCCTCAGCCTGCAAGAAAAAGGATGGGCGCCACGAGCAAAGCTCTATCTTCCGTGGAGGTGGAGGCCAGCATTGCCTTCCTGAGAGCAGTGGAAAGTATGCAGCTGAATTTTGAAGACCCAAGTGGCACCCACAGACGGAGGTAGGCCCAACAGGGTGATGTTTGTGGAGGTCCCAGCAGCAATAATAGCTTGTGCTTTCTCCACTATGAGGGAAAGGAGTGGTGAGGACACCTTGATCGAATAGGGGGACCCCCCCCAAGTGACATGGGGGCGAGCAGGTCTTGCCCCAGTGCTGTGAGTTCACAGAATGTTCCCATTAAAGGACATAAAGCATGAGGCATCAGCACATGACCACAAAGCAGGCTGGGCCCCCAGCATGAACAGCCACTGGACTTGGGACTGGAATGTAGTGCCACCGGAAGTGAGTACATAAGGAGGACCATGAAAATGGATCCCCAGATCAACTTGAGAGGCAGCACATGAGCAAGTTGGTCATGGGACAATTGAAGTCTCAGAGGTGAGGGCAACAAGACAGCCTATTCTGGAAGAGATAGTAGTAACTGAGGCACTATGTATGAGGGGGAAGCACATGGCGTTACGAGCAAAGAGGTGGCAGGGAGAAAGAGAGGGAGCCCTTTAGGGGAGCCTGCCACCTTTTTAAGTCCAAGACACCAACAAGTATAAGGATTACTGGGGCATCCATTTCCAACTCAGCAGGTTCAGAAATTCCTAGGACCAGTCATAAGATGACATGGTGGAAGGAGGTAGAAAGGGTAGCAGTTAATTCTGCGGTTTCATCAGTGGTGGTGGTGTCACAGTGGTCGAGAAGGAACAATGAAACTAGGACAGCAGGGGATGGTAGAGATAGGCGGGAGATAAAAGCAGTGAGCAGTAATCTACAAAGACAAGGAGATGCACCTAGGAGAGAAAAAAGGCACCTGTCCCAAGGAAGGGAACTGGAAAGGAAAGAGACCATGAAGAAGAGACATAGATAGTCTAAGTAAAAGCCACACATAGGCCATCAGCAGAGCATGTGCATGAGAGGGATTGGTGTGAGGAGTGGGAACAAGAGAGAGCAGAGGAGAGAGATGGTTAGCGATCCAGGAGCCATGATGAAGAGGTATTGAGCAGGGAGAGTAGGAGTTTCTCTTTCAAGTCACTTCAAATGGCGTGGTGTGCAACATAGGACAAGTTTTCTGAAAATAGATAGCGATACCGACACATGAAAAGCCTGGGATAATGGATTGAGGCTGAGGATCGACCTGTCAAGACCAACCTGTGCATCTGCTGGGGACAATGTGGTGGAGACTGTATCAGAGGGAGCGGATACACCCCAGTAGAAGGCTAAGGCCAAGCAAGATTCCGGTCATAAGGGCTACCTGTGTAGTGCAAAACTGCCGTATGTGACCATAGCAGTACTATTAGGCAGACACCTTTTGATGAAAATGAACGAGAAGATATTTGCTAGTCAACATGTAAACGTATTTAAGCTGCAGCACAGGAAGACACATAGCAAGCTTGTTTTAAGGCACAAAAGAGGCATGATTAAAGGTGCCATATCAAAATAGACACAAGGGCAGAAGCATTCATCATTTATGCTAGCATTTTCTGTGAAAAATATTTGGGGTGTTGCATAGCTATTTTCAAATATCTAAATGTGATCAGGACAGCCCAAACTAGTTTAATGAGGTTGGCATAGTTGAGGTATGTTTAGGAGTTCAGGGCACTGCTGGTGGCGGATTTATTGAAATCCTAGGGCAACATTGACAATGAGCTTTGGCGTAAGTTGTTGATGATAATCAGGTTCTGACGTAAAGCCCCTAAAGTCTGACTCCATTTTATTTAGGCCCTGACTCCATCTTAGATATTGGAGGTCAACATCTTCTCAATCTTAAACAATGGAAGTCACCATCTTTCTTGATTTATGCAGAATCATTGTCATGTCTGCCATTTGATGCAGATGTAATCTGACCTTATCTTTCTAAGAACTGTGAAAGCATCAAGTTCGATTGATGAGATTGATACAACACTTGCTGCGACATTCATCTGGGACAAATGTCTACTTTTCACCATGTCAAAGTTAAATAAGAACAAATACAGATATATAGCCAAAATAGTGTAGTCTGAATTGACGTCCTATTACTTTATATGTTCATAAGGAAACGCCTGGGACGCACACCTTGATGCACATAATCTATGTCAGATATTCCTAAATTTATGCAGAAATTCCAATTTCTAATAAGATTTAGTATATAAGGGCTACCACTTGACCACTTGTCAGGACAGGTCCTTTGCCCAGACTATTGCACGAGATTCTACCATAGATGGTCTCACCTACTTCCAGCACACTTCCCACTTCACAGGTGCTACATGAAACCTGAAGCCCATAAACCTGAGTCCCGGAGGAAGTCCGCTTCCACAGCATGTGTTTGCCTTTTGCAGGGAACACTGTCTTCACAACTCCGCTGATAAAGACAGCCTTTGCTGTTGACAAGGTATGCAGTGCGTCTCTTCTCCCTAAGAAACTCTAGACTGCAAGTTGCTTTGCCTTCCATGTTCTCTTAGTGTAGCACACAGAAGTAGGTATTAGGGTGTCTTGTTTTAGATGACATTTTAACCATGTTAGAAACTTTAATTTTATTCTTGTTATTTATAACATGCCTTCATGCTGTTTTTATAATATTTTGTGTAGCTGTTTTAGATGTACTGAGAAACAGATTGTTCCTGTAGTAATAAATAATTTTTATTTAAAAGTGTTCATTCTTCCGCCCCCGAGACTACCTACAGGTTGCGCTGTAAAAATAGTAGAAGATACCTTCAAATACCTGGGGATCCACATTACTTCCGACTCGGAGGAGTTCATGACCCTAAACCGGTTAGAACCACTGAAGAGACTGCACAGAGACACCAAACACTGGCAATCCCTGCCGCTAACACTCTTAGGACGAGCGGCACTCTTCAAAATGATGGCACTCCCCCGATTCCTATATGCATTACAGAACACTCCATTTCTGGTCCCCCCCAGCCTACTTCCGGGCTATTGAGACAGAAGTGACTAAACTCTTATGGAATGGGAAACCGGCCCGGATAGCGATGACCAAATTATTTTGCTCATGGTACGATGGGGGCATCGCACTACCAAACATACAAGCATACTATTGGGCATCCCAACTAACCGTGATAAACCAATGGATCCATATCCCACACACTAATCCGGCCTATCACCTCAATAGACTTGCACTAGGTATACGGGGACTTAACCGAGCGCTATATGACACTAACCGCAAGATGGCCTTATTTGGGCCGACACAGCACACGATTCATCTCTGGCACACAGTGCACAGAAAGCTCGGATGGCACAAAAAGATCACACAAGCAACACCCCTCTGGGATACCGCCATGCTCGGCACATTACGCAATAGTAAAGGATTCAAGCAATGGGATGACATAGGGATATCGCGGGTGGGAGATCTATGGGCCAAGGGAAAAGTAATTCCATTCACCCAACTTCAAGACCAATACGAGATGGCACCTACAGAAATGTTTCGCTATCACCAAATTAAACACGCATTGGAGGCGGCCATCCTGCCTGACACCGTCCTTCCAGAGGCCTCCCCCTTGGAAGACAGGCTACTGACAGAATACATGCACAAAAAAGCCACATCTTTAACATATCGGAAACTTGTTAACAATCCCCCTGACCCCACGCAATCCCTCCGGGAGAAATGGCAGACAGAGGTGGGGGAATTGGACGAGACGGTGTAGTGTAGTTCCTATTTCCCTAATAGGCTCTGCGCATTGGAATAATATACCCTATAGGCTTGACATAGGACTGAGGTCGGTATGTCCCTATCGAGTATATTAAACTTAATTACTTTGTGCCAGCTAGCTCAGAGTCCACTAGAAACTCCATGAAAACAAGAAGGGAGTAGTTTCTGGCAACCGCATAAACATGACCACTTTGTTTCCCTTTAGAATCGGAACACGTCTCAGAATCGTGGAAACAATAGATAACAGTTTCACTCAGCTAATCGTG